>NDXB01005121.1:0-11421 GCA_002631895.1 Agapornis roseicollis
TTCCCTCTAGTAGAGAAAAAAAAAAAAAATGGGGGGTGGAGGCACAGGGAAAAATACTCTCTCCTATATAAGGCCGCTTTTCTCAAAATGACTTACAAGAGTAGCAAGATTCACAGTGGAAATATTCACATTTTTCAACAGGTAGGAGTATTTGAGAAACACGTTCATCCAGATGTGCAACATGTGCTGCTTTTTCCTTAGATAAAAATGTATTTCATATACTAGATCACATATTGTCCTTGCTTAACAGCTGGTTTTTAGCTGGGTAGGAAGAAGAAAGTTTCACCTCCTTTCTCCTCATCTTTTCTTGTTTTTCAGCTGGCTCTGCAAGGCTGTTCCATTACCAGAAGTAAATCCATGTTCACATAACTGCTCCTTGGACATGAAAATGTTTAAGATCACACAGAAAGTTTCAAACTTAAAATAAAGAAACAAGTAAATTAATACAATGAAGACCAAAACATAAAAAACTTCTTGCCTCTAAGAACATAGGAGATAACAGTCTTATCCCCAGCTGAGAATCAGTAATCACTGTACAGGCTGTTACACTACAGTACTGTTGCACAATTAAAGGTGAAAAGATCCCTTCAGTAAAATCCTATGTTTGAATGTTTGAAAGGTAAAGAACTAAAAGGAGGGATATGAAGAAGAGACTGTAATTCACCCACCTTCTCTGGCAAGACTGAGAAGGTCCAAGCACATTCACCCCTTGCATGAAACAAGGTGTCCTGGTTTAAACCCAGCCACACAGCTTGTTCGCTCACTCAACCCCCTCTTTCTTGCCCTCCCCCTGCTCCCAGGGAGAAGAATCAAAAGAATGCAACTCCCACAGGTTGAGATAAGAACAATTCAGAAACTAAGGTATAACACAAATCACTACTGCTACCACCAATAATAACAGTGATAAAGGAAATAACAAGGGAAAAGAATACAGCATCTCACCAACCACCAACAGATAACTCACAACACCCCACCTCAAGTCAGCACCGACCGAACACCTCCTCCAACCCCTCAGAGCACCAGCCCTTCCGGGTAACTGCCCTCAGTCCTACATCCTGAGCATGACGTGCTATGGTATGGAATACTTCTTTGGCTAGCTTAGGTCAGGTGTTCTGTCCCTGCTTGCCCCCGGCCTCCCCTCCTCCCTGGCAGAGCATGAGACTCAGAAAGTCCTTGATCAGAATAAACATTACTTAGCAACAACTAAAAACACTGGTATATTCCAGGGAGAGTCAAAACATAAAAACTGTATCAGCTACTAAGAAGGAGAAAAATTGACTGCTACTGCTAAACCCAGAACACAAGGGAAACTGAGGATGGTCTTTTGAACACTTATCAATAACTCCAGCTACAGGAAAGAAGCCTTCCCAGGTTATCTACAATCAGCTATCTTCCCATCTCAACCTCAATTCTATTTAAACATTTGAAAAACCAAACTTGAAATCCCCCAGTGGCCATGACCAAGCTTGTTGAAGCTTTACAGCTGGACAGTGACATAATACATAATCCACAGGGTTCTAAAAAGAAGGACACAACACAGAAGCATAAAACTGGGAAGAAAAGTATGTTTAATAAATGCTACTTGTTACCCTCCTGCAGCCTGGAAACTCACTTCTTACTGGTATCATCAAGACTGTGTTATAGCCATCCAGCTACAGTTTCCTTCAGTGCTACAGTGCAAGGCAGACCCACCGCTTTGCACAGCTTCAGGAAGTTACAGTCTAATGCTTCCACAGGAAATGTGGCAGGCATTGGGTGTGTATGGAAAAAACACCAGCATCAACATAAGTAACTAATACTAATGCATTGTACTGCAAAGGACAAGAACCAGACAAGCAGGCAGGGCAAGTACAATGAAAACTGCCCTTCAGAACAGCAAGATTTGGGACCTGTCACACAAAGGAGTAGCAAAGTAGTGTTTGAACCAGCAGCTACAGCTGCTCCTGAATATTAATTGTAATGGTGAAGGTAGCACCCCATGTCTTTTCTTAAATACGGACAGATAGTTTGAGTCACTGCCTAAGGTTCACAGAACTAAAACGAATAATGAGGATTTAAAGTCATTGATTTCCAGTCATATTCCTAGTTCCTGAACCCAAACAGAATAAACAGAATCAGCAAGGCATTCCTTTGTGGCACCAAATGCTAAGTCTGCTCCACATGAGGCTCAGGCTTGGCTATGGCTTCATGAGGCAAATAAGCAGTGAATACACTACCAGCACAGTCACTAGAAATGCTCTGCCAAAGACCTTACACCGGTTGGATAACTATGAAGAAACTTCTTAGTTGTTTCCAGCTGAACAAGTGAGTCAACTGCACATCCAGTTGCAGATTAAGTTGTGTGGAATCTAATACACTTCAGAGTCACTTCAGAGCTGATTACTGGAATAGAAGAATTATTTGCAAAAATTACACCACATCAAACTGCTCTTGCCTGGGGACAGCAGACTTCCTCAATTTATTCAAATTCAATTCAATGTGTTTTCCTTCTGCACATCAATAGAGGGTACTTGACTAAAGATGAACAGAGACTGCATAAAACATTCCTGGATCAATCTTTTATAAAGCTGTTGCACATAGCAACCTAAGGTAGTTGCAACAGAGTCAGCAGATTTACACTTAATGTATAAGCATATGTTCCTCTTCAAAGCTATTAGTGTAGTTGACAACACAATTTTAAATAAATCACAATGCCACTGTGCTAACCCTACTTTAACCAAGAGGAACAGTTTACTAGAGGTATTAAATCTAGGACACCAGCTTAGTAAAAAGCTTACTTAATTGGAATTAAGTATCTAAAAACATCAGTAACTTGGTTTTAAGTTATTCGCTTTATTCTGTCTTAACTCAATGTATAATACTAATTATTCTAGAACAGGATAACACACTGGCACAGAGAAATGGAGTAACTGAAGTATGTGTGGGAAGGAGAAAATAAAATGAAGATGGACATGAAAAATGTCGCCAGAGCTCTAAGGACTAAAGACTCACTAAGCATGGAAAAGTGGGAAAACACTTTTACCTTTTCCTGTTGGATTTTATTAGAGCTTCTAGCATTTCTGAATAGAATCATGCCCCTGAGGGACCAGGAACACCACCAACAATGCCTGCAGTTCAGGATCTCCCTTCAGTTTTTCAGTGCTGTTGTAATTATTCCATGATAGCATTCTACCGTCTGCAATGGCCTTTCAAGGACACTGTGAAATAGGACTGTTCTAATGTGGGTGTAGAGCACACTAAAAACACATTGCGTAAGTGCACAATAACTGATCATGTCATCAATTGCTACTGCTCAGCCAAAAGGAAGTCATTAAATCAAGTTACAATCACTTTTTATTTAACATCTTAAAGTGTTTATGGTAATTCCGTAAAGCACTGAAGTCTGAGCTTTTCTCTAAAGAATACCAGTAGCTTATTAAATTATGAAAGTGACACATGATTCTGCAGTAAACAGTAACTGCACAAACATCATAAACCCAACCCACCTACATGAAGAAAGCAGGTTTTTTTAAGAGGTCATATCACTAATACAGGAAGCTAACTCAGGAGCTCTTTAGTCCCCACCTTGCCCAGACTAGTTAACTAAGGCAATGCAAAACTGTAGGATAAGGAAAAAAATCTGCCCACACTGACATAGATAGCATGCTGAGGTGTCCATGGAAGACCCACTTTTCACTTTATGTGCAGTGCCACCCACATAAGACATTGTTTCATTTGTCAGTTTCCATAGAAACAAAATATTTTTAATAAACAAGACAAAACACCAAAAATACTAACAGCACTCTGTAAATTCATTAAAAAAAATTTAAAAAAATCTGTGAGGCATACTACCTGAAGAATATGTACCACTTCATGCACTGCAAAGCCCTTAGGAACAGCATGCAAATAATTTTCAGAAATAGTTTATTTCTAAAAGAACCTTGGGCTTCATGACCTCACCTCATTTAGAAAGAACCGAAATACCTGAATTTCTCCTCATTATACTCCATATATAAATTATGACTTGTGCATGTAGCACAGTCAAGTTCAATTTCTCAGCCTTAGAAAACCTAGAAAATGGAATATGGAGGACCATAAGCGGCTGCTTAAAACACCTAACTAACCAGCCTTTTCCAGGTCTTACTGAAATTTTATCCTAA
This sequence comes from Agapornis roseicollis, assembly GCA_002631895.1. Lineage (NCBI taxonomy): Eukaryota > Metazoa > Chordata > Aves > Psittaciformes > Psittacidae > Agapornis > Agapornis roseicollis. Next base: position 4,140 of record NDXB01005121.1, read on the forward strand.
ATCCAAGAAACCCTCCTGACAACAGCTACAATAATAACAAAAGATTTGTTCCAACCAGTGTGTTCCCACAGTTAAATTCTAGTTAACTGCAGCTAGCAATATCATTGTTAAAAGTCTCAAACTCTACTTCAAGCCTTTTTGCTTGTACACTTGCATGAAACCACGCTTTAAATATAGACAAAACAGAACTTTGCTTTCATATGGGTTCAGATTTCAAAATCTCGCTGATTCCATTTACTTTTCACTCTCCCATTTGTATCCTTCTCTAGTTAACAAATTACCATGTGAATCTGTTGTTGTTACAAACACAATGGCAGACAGTTTTTCATCAATGTTTCAGCCTGTTGTAGCTGAATCCATCAGGCTTAAACCACAATAAAAAGGCACATATCAGAACTCTAATGTTCTTCAGGGCTTACTCTATGCTTACAATTTTTTACATAAAATGAAATGGAAAGTTGTAAGATTAATGTAATTCAACTCCCATTTTAACAATATCCAGTGAAAATAGTGGCTTACAGAAAACGTGGGATGCAACAGAAATTGGACTAACTCACTGTTACATGGCACAGTGATGTCTGCTGGCTGAAGCTGACCTTCTGGGAATGTGCTCTGTATGAACTGATGTTTGTGCTACCTCAATGAACAGAAAGTCAGCAGAAAGCATGAGTCCTTACAAGAAAGAATCTTTCAAAGCCAGGCAGATTCCCCATAGTCGTATGTGGATTGTGGCTACTGAATGATATGTATTTATTTACTTAATCTTGCAGTATGCAAAGCATATGTTTCTCCAGCTGGGCTGATTTTCAGTGTGCTTGAACAAGTCAAATCTATCACTGATCTTGCCAATAGTGAGCAAGGGTAGATTATGCCATCCTTACTGGCTTCACTACTATCACTGCACAAAATCCGGCCACAACCCTTATAAACTGGAGGGGCTGGGAAGGAAGAGGTAGGAAGGGAATATGGATGCCTCACTTCAGTTAGCATAGTTCCTATAACTTTAAATACAATTAGAAAAGCAGAAATCTCTAAAACTTAAAGACTGGGTGTATTTTATTCAAGCCAGACTTTGTTCTGTGTTTCCAAGCAAAAAACAGCATTCTAAACTGTTTCTAAACCAAAGCTCCCAAAGCTTGGCTTAAGATGTCAGTGGAGGCATGACAGTTAACCTATCTAGGTTGTAGTGTTCTTAGTTTATCCAGGGACTGCGCTGAATGACATATGCGGTAGCTGCAAAGAAAATATTATGAGCAAAGCACAACAAAGGTATATAAGTCTACTTCCTCAATGACACATGCATGGGGGGAGGAAAAACCACAGCTGGCTACTTCTTCTTGCACTTTCTGTCAGAGGAACAAATTAAATCTTTCCAGCTAGGCAGGAAGCCCCTACTCCTCTAACCATATCCTACAACTGTGGAGCTGCTCCTGCAGATGAATGCAATTCCCATTTTGCTGCCTCTTCAGAACATCTTTCTAAACAAAATGCTTCCCCTTGTTTTGCCTCACACAGAGATTCTATTCTACAAAATGCAGAAAACTGTCAGATTTCAAAGAACTGCTCCCCTTCATCTTCACAGTTGTAAGAAGTACTTCACAGAAGTCTGAGATTAGCATTTTAAAGCTTTTCAATTGGGCTTTTTGTTTGCTTTACTTATTCTACTTTCATCTTTTCCATTTGTTGAAAGATCAGATATCCTATTGTACAATTTGTCACATGTGCTTCAAGAAGAGGAGGAGGAAAAAACCATAGGAAGAAAAAAATATGGACTCATACTCTTATCCTACTAGGCATACCTCTAGTATGACAAATTAATATGCCTGGTAGAAATACAGATTTGTAAACAGGCAGGACTTGTTTTGCTAAATTAAAAATATTAAAAATTGTATATATATTTTGCTAGCTAATCTTGTTTTTGTGCATCATACTCATTCCCTGTCCATTCAGTTCCCGTAAACAAGTGACCGACAGTATTTCAAGGAAATACTGAAGCAAGGATTTGAAACTTCAGTTAATTGCAACTGCCATTACGCTGCCACATAAGTGAAAGTGCAACATATGAAACCCAGTTCTGGAACTACTGCTCCTTCAGTAAATACTGATTAAAACACCTTGATAATAAGTTTTCCATCTGAAAGCCCAGGCAGGTTGAAGCGCTACACCCTGAGTCAGTCTCTATATTTCCATCCTTCATATTCAGAAAGTTAGGGACAAACCTCAGCCATCTTTAAATTCATGTTTCAAAGGTCCAACACAATGTGTGCGATCTTGTTTTATAATCAGATAAAAGATAAGCCTGGAATGAGCATTACAGTTACTTTGGATCAGATTCCAGACAGACTTTCAAACCTTAATAAGTTTTGTTCTAGTAAGACAGAAATTTAGCAGCTGCCTAAGTCTAAGAGGTGCTACTTCTTTGGTTTTATTATTTAAATCTGAAGTTTCCCTAGCTGTTTGCAGATCTGCTTCTCATCACTGTTAACACAGACCCAAAACCAAACCAGTGAGACATGGCTTGCAGGCATCACTGACTTCAAGCTTCTGCACACAACACTGCAACTCACTCAAGCACATGTGATTCAGGCTCCCAGGTTTTACAACACTGCTCAGAGACAGTCACATGGATTCTCTAAAAATGCTAGCAGTGAGTCTGAGAGTCTAACTGTCCTTCTCCTGCCTGAGGCCTGCTGCTCTACACTGGATGTTAAGAATTGCCTTAAGTTTTGCAATTCCAGCTGCTCAGTGGGAAACTTTCAACAAAAGTCATGGAAAAATGCTCCACAGACTAGTTCCCTAAATCTCAGCTCAGAAGTGTTGCTGATAAAACATGAGTTTCGGGCTGAGGAAAACAGACTCCATTCCTTAGATGTTGCTAAGTGATGTTATAAGCACTTACTTGTGCAGAAATGCTGGAAACGGAAGGGAGACCCCTGATGCTTGCTTAAAGAACAGCTGAAAGAACCTTCTTTTCAGAAAATGCTCTGGGGTTTGGGATGCCAAACATACAGAAGTGCCCTTCTGGCTTAAATTTCCAAAAGAACTCAAGAGTGCAGACAATAGTGTATGCTGCTTCCCATTAGCCAGCAGTTACATTGTCAAAGTCCTAAGAATGCTCCATTCTCCAAAGAAACTCTTAACATCCCACTACAGCTAGCACTGTAGTAGCACACCAGCACTTCAGGCAAGGCAGAAGCAATTTACAACTCTTAACATATCTTCAGCATAATAATCAACTGCATGATTGGATCAACAAACAGATCAATAAAATTTGCTCTTGAAAGTTAAAAGGGTGCTAAGCTACCCCAGCTGCTACCACTACTCCATTAACACAGAACAACCCAAAACAAAAACACTATCTTGCAACTGATTTAATTCTGGAAATGTTGTGCTAAACCAGCATAGAGATGAGCTTTGCTTGTCAATCAGTTGCAGTAGGTACATAAACTAGGAAATAAAAGTGTCACATTATTAAATACATTTAATACATACATTTAATCTTTATGTGTACGGCATATTTTAAACAGAATCAGAAAAAAAATCCAGATCAAACGTATTACTTGGAGGTGGTGTGTGTGTGCAGTAATTCAACCTTGAAGAAATGCTATGGTAAAGACTGTTGTTCCGACCAATGCTACTTCCTATAATACACTCTGGTGTATTATGAAACCTCAGCAGCACAGTGTTGTCTAATATAGGAAGTTGTTCTTTATTTCTCCCAAAAGTTAAAGGGCCAGCTTCTAGCTGGAAAAGCCAGCTTTCAACTAATCTGTATTTCATCTATATCTCTGTAGTGGTATTCATAGTCTGCTTGCATTTTAGAAGTGTGAATTAGATTTGAGGGCCCCCTGAAATGGTTTGGTAATTTGAAATGAAACTTTCTTACTCTATTAATCTCACTCTGAAAACAAGTGTATCTACACAATGACAGGTTAACCAAGAAAATTTCAAATGTGTTGAAGCATCTCACAGATCCTAAGCATTTCTGGACAGAAGTGCAAAATCAAACCAAATGCTTAAAAAGGAAAACATGGATTTTGGGTCAAGACACCTGATCATAAGATCAAGATCATAAATTGCAGTCTAAGAGACACCTGTTCAGCAGCTGACTAGAACTATAGGTCCCCTAAGCCTGTAGGTTTGTCCTCATTTGACCTGGAAGCTCCCACAGCTCACATCTTCCACCAGGAAGTTGAAAAGGTACTACATATGGGAACAAAATAGCTAGAGAAGTGTATATAAGCCCTTAGAGAGCTCAGTCTAAGAAACATGTCCAGCATATTGATAGGATTCAGATCCTCATAAAATCTACCAGAGGTGAATGAACTACAAGAGTAACTGAGTAGTTACAGTTCATAAGGTCTACAGAAAAGCAAGAGATGGAATCCAGCTGTGTATACCTACCTGTCCTAGAAAAATGCTTGGTTGGAGTTCCTGAAGGCAAAGCTCCTGTTTCTAAAGCTATGCAATAGTGAAGCCAACGGAGATTTGGACTTTGGTCTTGGAATGGCAGAAGCACCTGTTTATTGCTCAGACTTCTCAACTTTAAAAAGGAAGGAGAGCAGGACTGCAGGGAACTTCTGTGACACATCTCATCCTATCTAGGCCTGGGTGGCTTGCTTTTAGTACATCATGTTTGTCACAAGGGGATGGAGACAGAGAAGCACGAGATGAGATTGGAGAGGCAGGATGAGACTAAGGACTACCTGGTTATTTATGTTCAGCACCTCTCTTCACAGTGCTACAGTTTTCACCTGACAACTTAGATTTCTTTTTCACACTTTGGAGTCTCAATGTCTGCTATAGGTTGGCAGGTGCTCGGAACACTGAGTGAATTAACTGAGCAGATTCTATAAAATAAAGTGAAAGGGCTTTTACGGAGCCAGTTTGTTAATTTTTACGTTGAAGAAATACAATCCTCATGTACAGAACTGTTTCAATAAAGCAAAATTGCAATTGTGATTTCCATCTGTTGAGATTTAAGTTCTTTCTGGAAGAAAATATAAAATGTAGCTGGAAAAACAGGCAAAACCCAACTATGCCATTCATCTGTGCTACAAACATGAACTCCTACAACTTGTCTGCAAAACAAAGACCAAAGGTTTTATTAGTACTGACTTAATTGAACAAAAGTTTTAGTAATAAAATACCCATTTCTGCATGCACACCTCACCCTGCACAACATTAAAAACACGCATGTTAAAACCTCGCCACACGCTGTTCATGGCTAGCGCCCTTCTGATGAACAATATACTCTGTGTGATTCGAGGCAAATCTGTATTTTCTTTACGCACACATATGAAAAACATAATGGAAAATGTAAGGAAAACAAAAAGGACTGAAAAACCTAGCAGCCTAATTTAACTCTAACTTGAGCACCCCTATAAAGTATTGAAATTTACACAAGCTTATTTACATATCTGATATGTACTTCCAAGGGTAAGCTGCAAGGTCACAGTTTCTATTCCTGCTAAATAGTTCAACCTACAGCAAATATTTGATGCAATCCTTGCTCAGCAAACATCTCAACCATCTTAAGGTGCCACATAACTGGCCAGAACAAGACTGGCTTATCACCAGCAGCCATCTTACTAATTATTTATTCATTTAGTAAACACATAGCCATCTTATACTTCACCGGGACAGATCACACTTAACCATACAGACAAAAGACTGGATCTGCTGCATAGGGTGACACAAAAGTATCTAATGAGCAACTGATGTCAAAGAGTGAATTCCCATGAATGAATCTTAGAAACTAACCTCGAACGGGGCACACCACCACTATTAACTTTCATATAAAACATATAAAACATGCATAAATGCAACTTACAGCATTGTGTGATCTTCTGGATGTTAGAAGTTATGCGTTGGGCTAGTTGATTAGGATCCCCAAAACCCGCATCGTACGACATGGCTGAGTAGATTCGCTCTCAAGATCATTCACGACAGGAACAAGTCAGACAGTCTCCACCTATTAAGGACACCTAACAACCCCCACCCCCCCCCCCGAAAACAGAATTATGTATTGGTCATTGGTTTACAAATGTCTCCATCATCATAAGGAAGAATGCATAGGAAAAGATTACAGAAAACTCCAGATACTAATGTTTACCCTCTCAAAAAACACAGTACTTCAAAGGCAGAATTTAAGGGGAAACCTTCTTAAAGTATTAAATAAGAATATGATGTCCTTTTTGAATCTCATCTGCTGCAATTCCTGAAAAAGATGAATGTTTAATCTCTCAATGCCAAACCCTCTGATTGATAACGTCCCAAACCAGTTATATGGTTATTTCCATAGCATATATCACTTATCCCATCAATATAACCTAGCATATATAAACTGCTAGGGGAGGGGGAAACAAACAGCAAAACCCAGCAAACCAGCAGATATCACACAAGGTGTCAGAATGAAGGAGATGCCCAATTCCCCCTAAACACCAATAATTTGTATCAACTTCAGTTTTAGTCGTAGTCTGGTTTCTTGTGAATTCTATGAACTGCCACTTTATCATGTTTCAGCTGCTATGTTTCTCAATATGAATTAATTTTTCAACAACTCGAGTACCTAAATGCATTTTTAGGGCTGTTTTTTGTACCCAGAATTATCACACCTTATCCAAAATGATCAAAATCTGACCACACAAATACTCACAAATACACTTGCCCTAAAAGCGCATGTATAAAATCAAGCAGCACATAACTACTGAAGATGTCCTAGCTTGGTTTTCATTCATGAAGATCAAATTTCAGCATAAACTAGATATAGTAAAGATACTGTAAATCCAAATTAACAAAACAGCTTAGGATGCACTTGCAAGTCAAAAGTAGCAATTTACCTGTTCTAAGAATACTAATTAAGCACATGCGTATGCAACAGAATCCAAAAAATTTCATCCAGGCTGTGCTTAGTCTTAAATTTATCTTTTCCACCCCCTGCACATCACCTTCATGGGTTTAACATTTTAACTTCACCAGTTCTCCACACTTCTACTGTTCAACCCAAACCACCTGCCTTCCAAGCAATGTCCTCTTTCTCCTGGCCTGTCAGGTTCTGGTTAACAGACACTGCTACAACTCCAGTTACAGGGAGAGAGAGAAAAAGTGCATCTAAATGTTTAAACAGAAAAGAAGGAAATGAAAAGACCAACTGATTTGTCAAGTGTGATACCAGCTGTGCTACAGTTTGCAAATTCAAGCCCTTACTGTTTAAAAAAAAAAAAAAAAAAACAAAAAAACCCCCAAAAAAACACAACAAAAAAAACCAAACCAAAAACAA
>NDXB01005121.1:11512-27688 GCA_002631895.1 Agapornis roseicollis
AAAAAAAAAACCAAAAAAACCCCCAACAACCCAAAACACACCACAATTAACAGTCATTGCTGCCAAATGGTATTTTCTTTCACCTTCTGAAATGCCTGTATTAATACAGTACAGCAACATTTTGGTTGTTTAAAACATGACTGTTTTCATCTCTCCATGATATGAAATGATCTCCAGTGGAGGTGCCAAGACACTGCACTAGCTGGATACAACCCACCAGAACTTCTCAAGGGCTGTCACTGCAGAGGTCATGCTCATCCCTGCTGCCTTGCAGGTTCCATTACCTGTGCTGGATGAACAAGCTGTTGCTACTATAAAGACAAACCCTGAAAGACTTTGGCATGGCTGTTCCCAAACCCTGCCTAGAGTCTTCAGGTGCTGAAGTGTGCTCCCTAAAAACAAAAAACCTGACTACAGATGAGTGTTTAAATACATATATACACATATATATATAAACACAGGGAGTGTATTTGCACTCATACACATACTTGCTGCACAACTGCCTGTGAGTCATGCTAGCTTTCTGGAGTATCGCTTCCTGTCTTTGTACCACATACACATTCAAGTTATTTTGCATCACAGACTAAAGTCTGAAGTCAGCCAGCCAGCCTAAATCCCACTTATCTGGCCCAAGGCTGGCATAACAACCCTTAATCTTTTTGGAGACTACAGGTAATACTGAGTTGAGCTTGTATTGTAAGATCAAACCCATGCAAACTTTAACAGCAAATAAAATGGCTCTATGCCTTAGTGTATTGGCTGAGTATGGAAATTCTGTCAACTTAGTAGAAAACACATTCATAGGCATAAAGTAAAAATAAGAACAAACCTAAAAGAAGCTAGTTTGAAAAAGATTTCTCAGAACTGTTGACATTGTCTCTTTTAAAAGGTATGACTACCTCTTAACACCTTGGTATCATGCTATCTACCAAGCCATCACTGGCTAAAAATACTTCTTAGCTTAATATAATATTTAATGTTACAAGTTAAACATTAAAATGCACCTGCTGGGAGAAAAAACAGCAAAAGACCAAATTACTTTGTGTAGAATGGCTACAGAACTAACTGAAACATTCCTTCAGAATTGTCTTTACTTCATGTTTGAATTCACCAGACAGCTGCCTGTAACACTGTTCTCAGCAACTGCATTACAATCAAGGGAATTACAATCAACAGAATATTTCATCCAAGTCTTGACGAAAACAGTGATTGACTTCTTGTTTTGCAAATTTCTACAGCTAACCATAAGAGTCTTTAAGCAAGTTATACTGTACTATACTGACAAATGTACAGTTTGTGCAATACCTCAGACTAAGCTTTTCAACTTTCTAGCTACACAGTTGGGCAGCCAAACACAGCACATAAGGAGAGGATGTTCGCATAACAGATTGCAAAGTCCATGGGGTTATAGTTATAGTTTAGCTTTTTTGTCTGCACATGTAGATCCCTCTAATTGTTGACACAATTCTTTGTATCAACACACATATTTCAGTTGAGGCTTACAGTAAATTTGTAGGATACAGTGTAAATTCATGGCTGTTCTACTCTATATAAATCCTTCCACCAGCAATGCCATTTCCAAGTATGTTAATAATACAGACTGGTGACAGGCTAAGCTACTGGTCTGGAGAACAGACAGAGAGGTGAGGGGTCAGCCAACAGCTCTCATCACTTCCCAGTCTGTACCACAAACTCCCCAAGTCAAGAAAAACCAAACTGAACAGTTGAAAGAGAAGGAAAATTTTGCATCTTTTAAAAATATTATTTTATTTATTTTTAAACAGGAAGTGTGAACTTCTTCATTCTAGTCCTGAGAGCAACACAGGCATCTGAAATGAACACCCTATGTCCGCTCACACACCCTTTGCCAGTTAGTGCCGAGTTACTCAAACACCAACATGTTTTCCAGAAAGTGTTTGTTGGACTTGGGGAAAAAAAAAATCCACTTTTCCCTTGGCTACGTCCAGTCAGATCATTGCTGAATGCAAGGACAAGAAAGTGGGAACTCCGCAACTCAGGAGCTCCCTAGTACATTTATTGAAAACTCCATCAGGACAAAGGGATGCAACATGGCAAGCGCAGCACATCAGACCTCAGCTGCAGTCACCTAAGTATCCTGCAGGCTCCAGTCAGATACCATAAATAACCATCCAACCTATTTTGTATTTTCTTATTTAGATATTCTAAGAGTTTTCCTTCTACAAATCTAGCCTATATACATTAGGGTAAGAACCCTTAAACTTACCATTTAAGCAGTGTTTTAGCATCAGGACTTAGAAACATTTACATGGATCCTTAACTTCACAGAAAGCAAAAAGTACAAGCTGCATTCCATAGAAATGCCGGAAAATTTAAATCTGATCTGAATTAGAATGTTATGCCTTTAAATATCCATAGACAAGTCATGGGACTTTCTTGTACATCATTAATATTTTTTTTTTTTTTCTAAATAAAGGTCACAGAAACAAAGCTTCTCCCAAACAACTCCTGAATGTGACTTCCTTTGTAAGCTACTGCCAAAACCCATAAAAAGTGCAAGATGTTTCAGGCAGGGTGAAACACAGTCAAAAATGATAAACTACTGAAAAGTCCTGGGGAAAAAAAAATTGCAGCCAGTCACAATGTTAGATACACAAAATTTGTATCATGGTAGCAGCCATGATTAGTAAGATTTCTGCAGTGCAACACTGCTCAATCTATTTCATCTTGGTAGGGTTCAAACTTAAACGGGAGAGGTTTAGATTGGATATAAGGAAGAAATTCTTTCCTGTTAGGGTGGTGAGGCACTGGAATGGGTTGCCCAGGGAGGTTGTGAGTGCTCGATCCCAGGCAGTGTTCAAGACCAGACTGGATGAAGCATTGGGTGACATGGTTTAGTGTGGGGTGTCCCTGCTTATGGCAGGGGGGTTGGAACTAGATGATCTTAAGGTCCCTTCCAACCCTAACTATTCTATGATTCTATGATTTTACCACCCAAATACTGAGATGCGACAAGGTGCATCTACAGAGTGACCTATGGCACCTACCTAAGGCAACCCAAACACATTACCATCTTCAGACAGCAGCATCTGCTCTTGATTTTAACAGTAAATTTGCAGCAGGTAAAATGTATCTTAAAAAGAAAATTAAAACAAACAAACAAACAAACAAAAGAGTCTTGTAAGTCTTGTAATAAAGGGTAGACTGTATGCAAGAAGTACTCTCTGCTCCACCACCTGAAGGATACTCAGAGCCAACTCATAGCAACTGACTTAATAATACAGAGGTGAGTATTAAATCTGTCATTATTTTTTCTATTGGGGATGAGGGAGTTTAAGCTTGTTTTCTGAATTTATTTATTTCCCCCCCCCCTTTTATGAGGCTAAAATATTTAGAGACAGAGATTGTATTTTCCACTTTGTGCTTTTACAGCTTCTAATGTACTAAAGTCCTGGTCCACTGCCCCAGAGAAGGCTGGGGCTTCCATAATACAAAACCAACTGTGGAGCATAATAGTCATGCAAACAAAACAGCAGTAAAACTAGATCCTTCCTGTCTTCTTAAAAAAAGGTTCCAGATTTTCTTTTATTATCTAGCTGCAGGTAGAAGACAAACTTAAATCCATATAGGGTAGGGAAAAGCAAGTGAAGTTGATTTAAAACTTTGTTTGCTCCACCGCAGCAACACTAACATAAAAGATGTCAAAAGGTATTTTTCTATTACACTCTGCCCAATTCCCTCAGCCTTGCCATATTAGTAATGCTGAAAAATACCAAAACCAAGCTATGCTACGCAATGGCTAGAAGTACTTTTTTCCTAGAAGGTAAACAAACAAAAAAATTTTACAGTGCCACTGGTCAGGGTTTTCGTAATTTTCCCCAGAAACAATTCTGTTTAAAGCAGTGGCATTCAAGACTGACCAGTGTGGGAAACTAAAATACAGAAGCCTGAAATATATTAGGCCTAAGACATCACCACTGCATAGCATATATGTCTAAAAGAAGAATATGCTTATCATTGTCTGATTCCCCCACAATTATACTTATAATGAACTAGGTGAAGGAAGCACATAGCTTTCACAAGCCTAAGAGAACATACTAGTTCTTGGGGAAGTACCTTACGTAAGGGAATTATACTTCCTAGGAGAGCACAAAGCATTTAGAGGCCTGACAGTGAAGCAGGAATAGGAAAGTGAACACTGGAACTAGTGGGGAGAGGAGAAACTGAAGGGCTAAAAATGGGACACTAAATGAGTGTTTTGAAATGCCAAGTTTCTTTTATAGAATCATAGAATGGTCTGGGTTGGAAGGAACTTTAAAGATCATCTAGCTCCAACTCCCCCTGCCATGGGCAGAAACACCCTCCACTAGATCAGGCTGCTCAACGCAAGTTTTTGCAGCTGGTAGACAAACAGCATCTCCTTGTTGGATTAGAACTCCAGGGCATCTAACATGCTACGTGTTCACACCGAAATCCCCCTAACAGCAGCTTGTTCACTTTGAATCAAATGCTCAGATCAAGTACACAGAGTGAGAAGTTCTTTGCAGAAAATCTGACTGCGCTGGATGCTCAGTCTCTCTGAAGCCTGTCAGGATACTAATGACTACATATAGTTCATGGTCACTTCCCCACCCTGCCTTCCCCTGTGAAGAGTTTCACTTTAATATAAGCCACCAAGAAGAGTGCTACTTAATATTCTGATACAAGATTACAAGAGACGCCTTCATGAATGGAACACAATTACAGTTTATAACAATGACACCATTTAGCATCGCTTTCTTCTAACTTTAACATATTTTAACTTTTTTCCCTCTTGTTTCCTTCTTTTCTATTAACAGCACTCACACAAACTCCCAGAAGGGCTGCACTGCTAGCAAAGTGCACATCTTAATGATAATGGGTAAGGAGGGCTCTGTTCACCCTGTCTTTGCCTTTGCACGGCTTGCTCATCAGTGGGAGGGGGTCACAACGCAGAAGCATATCGCTTCCAGCAAAGTATCCTGGGGCTCTGTCACTGAACTGCAATTAAGGTGCAAAGCAGAGTGAAACCTTCCACTTCCTCCTACAGTTTGAAGAAGTGGCCGCTCCTGATGCATCAGCGAGTGTTTCACCAACAAAGCAGTGACAAGGTTGGAACGGTAGCCTGACACACCAGACCCAAGCTCGCTATTTACACTAGTGATTTTTACAATCTTCCCTTCCTCCTGCTGACATGCTTTTCTCACCTCGGATCTGGAATAGTAGGGAGGGCGTTTCAACATGGCGAAGGTGACCATCCTACCCTACAATTCCATATAAAATGGCATAAAAGACCTACCGCAGGCCCCGAGTCTCTCCTCGGAGCATCACGGGCAGCGGCAAGCCTAAAGCCATGCTTCCAGGGGCATGTCATCGGACGGGTGTGGGGGAACCCGGGCGGTGGTGACACAAGCGGCCGCACTCTAAAGCCACGGCCGCCCCGCAGTCCCAGCCCTGCCTGCCCCGCTCTCCCCAGGCCGTACGGCAGCACCAAGTCGGGAATAAGGAGGGTGGCTGCCCCAACCCTAGCGAGGTCCCGCGGGGCGCTTCAGCCGCATTCACCGCCCTCCCAGAGGCGCCCCCCGGCTGGCAGCCCCTCCCAGGTAACCCGACACCGCCCCGATCCCCCCTCCTTCCCTCCGGGCGGGCAACAAACACCCCCCGTAGGCACAGCAGAATTCTCGCTGCTCTTACCCAGCCCCGGCGAACCTAGACCCGGCGAGCAGCGCTGACGGTGACAGGGCGGGGATAGGCCACAGCCCCTGCCAGCCGCGACTGCAAGGGCTTGGGGAGGCGGGGCTGCGCCACTGCCCGCCCACCGGCCTGAGTGGGCGGGCGGGGTTTGGCCACGGCAGGCCGCCCCGCGCTTGTGGTGCGGCCTGAGGCAGCCGGCTCCTCCCCGGCCTGCGGGCGGCGGCTCGGCGCTGGCAGGGGGAGCAGGGGGAGCGGGTAAACCTCGAGCTGTCAGCAGCCCCGTGGGAGTGAAAAAACTGGGGGGTGGGGGGGAAGTGTAGTTTAAGGAAAAGGTGCTGTGGCATCAGAAATTAAGGGGAAAACATGAGTACGGAAACAATATTGCAGGGAAAATTCCAGTGTTACTATGTTAACCAGCCTGCGCTGAAACACTGCCTTCAGTTTTGCTTGCTTCATTTCTAAATGGAAATAGACGCTTAGAATAAAGTGAGTGGGAAATTACCGATATATTTAAAGGTGTCTTTAAATGTAGAGGTTTAGAATATTTAGCAGGGCGAAGAGGCAAGCCATGCCAGGAACAAGGAAAAGTGTAATGTGTATTCCCATGGTTGCCAGTCCTGGGCTGGGTGTACAGGGCGTGCAGGCCACGCATGGCTGTGAGGGCAGCAGTACCACCAGGAAGCTATGGGAGGCAGAGACATACGAATCCCAGTCTCCTTCTGACCCAGGTACCCGAGAAGAAGGGGCAGGGGTGAGCCTCGAGGCCATCTGCATAGCAGCTGGGGTGCTTCTGCATCCTCCCTGGCTCTCCAAAAGGAAAATTACAGGACCTGGTGCTCCACAGTGCCCAGAGTTGGGCTGCTTCATCTGCAGGACGGCCCATGTGCATTAAATCCCACAGAGTAAACAGCACACAGCATCTAATTGCTGGGAACACTGTCCCATCCACAAAGACCAGCTGCTCGAGGGAAGAGCTGCAAAACTTGGGAAGTGCAAGTTTATTTCACTACAGCTTAGACCTTGGTCATCACTAATATTTAAAAATAAACAGAGCAGTGGAAACCTTGGAAACCTTAATAACAACCTACCAATAGTAAAGCACATTAAACTATCCACACAATAGAGTGAAGCTAAAGGCCTGAGGTACATAAGGCTACCCTTTACATAGGTGGCTCTTCCTTGTGTCTCAAAGCTTGCTGAAAGGAGAGGCAACATAATCTCAGAGACTTGTATGCCTATGTATAGTTCTTATGTTAATTGATGCTTGGAAATCTCACTTTCATAAATTAAAGTTACTAAGGAAAAAAATACATTCTGATATGCATATTTGCTCCAGGAATATTGTATACATTAGCAATGATTTTACTTTCTACATGCACGGGTGTTTCACCCATGCTGTTGGCATATTGAAGCTGATCCAAGGTGATCCCACTACATAGTGTGCTAATGAGAGTATAATGCACATCCCTTCTGAATTAAGGCCTTGCTTTGATTTTTATCTCCAAACATTTGTCATATAAATTTTATCAATTGAGCCCAGTCACTCCTGATTTACAAAGCTTTAGCTGAGCTTGCTGTCAGTTTTTCCCCAGAAAACAATATATCTTTTGATATCTGTTTTAAAATATATACTTTCCATTAATCATTAATAATTCCCTTCATCAGTGAGAATACTTTATCTGCAGATAACTGCTCTTGGTACTTTTTTTGGAGGCAATGCACAGACATTGCTAATCAATGTTCATTCGAAAGAGGTATCCAAATGCTTTCCTAGTGATGCTGGGTATTTTATGAACAAAATGCCTGTGCTCACCTGCTGCCAGCTCACTTATCTTCAGCATTCACCTTTTATTGTTAACTAACTAAAGATCTTTGTGATACGGTTCTTAAAAGTTACTGGTTGCAGCAAACATATTACAGCCTGGAAGGAAAAGCTGGATTATAAAACAAAATTTTCTTTAAAATCTTGTCTATACTATGAAAATATAATAGTATTTTCATATTCTTAAATATAATAATATAAAATAATTATGAAGATAAAGTTACTAGACCAGCCACAATGTCAAACTTATTGATCAGATACTGCTAAGAGTATAGTACATCCTTAAAAAATTTTTGTTAACTCCTATAGAAAAGCCATTGACTGTGAGAATGTGCTCTGTTTTACCCTTTAAATGAAACAGGAGGATTCCGTTTTCTGTATGCTTTCGTCTGCATGGACAGGACCTGTAAAGAAGCGACCTTTAACTGTTATTGTCAGAGATGCTGACACTGAGTGCTGCCAAACAATTCTGTCTCTAAACTAATTGGCTTCTTTCTAGAGGGTTACTTGGGGATTGGGAACAGACTTATGTATTCGCTTACCTTTCCTGCTGCTTTTGGAGCATGATTAGATTTCAATTGATTAAATGAAATGGGGAAAGCTTCGGGGAAAGCTTCAGGGAAAGAAGGAGGAAAATGTTGAAACCTGATATGCTATTCATAAGTTCAGCATACCACAGAGGATGCTCTGAGTATTCACTGACTGAAGATCAGAGTATTTGACAATTATATTTCTGATACTGTGTTTAAAACTTAAGTGAAAGAGATGTTATTTCAAACACATACTGTTTGAAGATCCATACTCAGTATGGTACCTGATGTTTGAAAGAACTGGAAGTTAAACGACACCAACATAGTGTGATTTTGAAAGAGCACACCTTCCTCCTAGCCCAGAATCTGAATCTGCTCCACCTTTCTGAATGTATTTCTGTCTGCCATCTCCTGCTTTTGCCCTGGCATTGAACTAACAGGCACATCAGCCCAGCAGCATCAGGGCTACTGGTGACATAGAAATGAGGCACTCATTTTCATCCAGCTCCCTGTGCCTGCACAACACATGATGAAATGAAGGGGAAGCAGCCCAACCCTACCCTTGTATTCCTGCTGAGTGTCCTCTTTCCAAGGTGTGAGCGATGCCTAAGTGTTTTTGTAATTTACCTTGTGGATGAGTTTCACTGTCTGCTATCGCATTTTCTTGCATGCCTTTAACTTTTGATAGGAAAAGCAATGCTGCCAGTATTTGGTACCAATGGCAAACTGCCTGGCAGAGCTTCCCAGGCAGTTGTTACTGATGCATTCCATCATCAAAAACGATTCCTGTTACTGCTGTTATCATCTCCATTTGCTAATTTAATTAAAATATCTACTTCAGAACCTGAAATGAGATTAGGTTTCTATTACACCCCATGCTGTACAAAATTATGATGGATGATGGTTTCTAGCCTGGACAAGCTAATGGGTTAATTATATTGTAGAATGGCCTTTAAAACCTATTTGTTTGTGGTTTTGTTTGTTTTGTTTTGGTTTGTTTGTTTGTTTTTTTTAAATGCATTGGCCATTTTCATGTTATTTAGTCTGGTACTTTCTCTCTAGCAGCAGTAATTAACATGGCAGAATGTTTTAAATAAACAGAAAATATTTGTTCTCAATATTGATAATTTTTTTTTTTTAAAAAAAAAAAACAAACAAAAAACAACTAACCCAGGAAATTTCCTTTAAGTTTCAAAGATCATATTATACTTTCATAATAAAATGAGATGACATTATTGTTTCAAAGCCCAGTCTTTAATTAAGTAGTACCTACAAATTCATAATCTTTGTAACTTCAGCCAGACCATTTTGAAATTATGAAGAGTTATAAATGATATAGAGTTAAATGATGGAATCTTGTTCAGATGAAGAAGTACAGATCTACAGAAGGAAATATATTAAAAATAAGAAAATTTATGGACTTTGAGGTCAGCAGCTAGCTCTGATACAATCTGTTAGATTTTCATTTGGAAAATGAGGTCATAGTTGAGCAATTAATCTTCATCATCTTCCAGCACCTCCTTCTTTTCATTGTATAATTCATAATTACCTTTATTGCTTTTTGAAACCATGGAGAAGAAAAAAACAAACAAACATGCAAAGGGATCCTAACAGAATTTGAATAGATAAACCAAACAGGCATCAAAAGCAAGGGCAGAGTGGGATTTATAAGGATGCTGAATATATTGTTTAGTGGTAGCTGTGAAATGTGGTGTCAGAAAATGGGGAAAGCAATCCTGGCTACTCCTAGAGTTTTAGCAGCTTTTCCTTCTCACTTGTTTGCTCTGCCACTGTCACTGTATAAATCAGTCCTCTGGGCTCTGTTTTTCCCTCTCTCCATCATTCCTGCCTGCTGTTTAGCCAAAAAGGAGATGTAGCAACAATCACATGGTGTTATGGCATAGTCCTTGTACAGGTGGTGGTAACCTATTAGGAGAATAGGCTCATCCACTTCTATAAAAGAGAACTATAAAGACATATTATGCAGTGAGGCTCAAAAAGAAGTGGCCAGTATAAGTGTTTTCATGGCAAATACCCTCTGTGATCTGTTGAAGACCAGTAGAAAATACATTAGAAAACAGCTAGAAACTCAGTGGAAGTTCACTTTCTTTATTGCTTTGGCTGAAGTTAGTTCAGAGCAAAAGGCGTCATTGAAAGATGTTGTTAAGGTGCCCCTACAACCTGTCTCAGTTTGATACTTGCAGATTTCTACATAGCTAAATGTCTAAACGTCTATTACATGCCTTGCTTAAGCTCAGTGCCCCACAGCTGAATATCTAGTGCAATTTTAGATGCCCAGATGTGTCCTGTCTAAGTGCTGCTTTGTTGGTTCTGGATGCTATCCCATGTAGACGTAGCAGATTGCGTAAGGCATCTTAAGTGGCACTAGACAAATGATTCATATCCTGTAAGTATTCACTAACTCCAGCCTGAGCTTAAAAAGACATTCTGGCTATGCTATTATCAGTGCATAGGCTTTTACCATAATTATAAACACCTACCCATACACATTATATTTAAGAGTCTTAATCTCAAAACTTATTCCGCAATCTAGGTCTTTCAAGATGTACCACAGCTTCCCTATATATTTCTATGGTAATTTAGCAGCTGAATTTTTCTAAGAATCCAATTCTGCCTTTCACTCTTCAGCCTGGTTGCTTGGGTTTGGTACCCTTATTGTCAAAAGTCTACAGCTATATGCAATAGAGGTCAGATTTTTACCTTCTGCTACAGCATGAATAAACAGAGGAACAGCAGAAGCAGCCATGGCTTCTGTCCAAAGAAACAGTGAAGATTAATACAGCAAACTGGGGGGATATCAGGTGCTGAGAGAATGAAGGGGGACTGAATAACACTTCAACTCCAGACATAATGCTTCATAAAGGTCCCAGTTCAAAACCATCAACATTTTACAGTCACTTTCTGTTCAGGGCATCCCTGAAAATAACACAAGCCTTCTTTCTCATCTCCTTCCTCCAGATGTACACTTTAGTGTTAAATATTTTGAGCATCAATATTTTTCTGACTGGGGTCTTAAGTTTATGGTTAAAACCAAAGAGTTTGAGATAAACAGATATCAGAACAGATTACAACATTCCAAAGCTATAGCTCATTTGTACTAGTAGAGGAAACTTTCTTGCCATGCAAAAAGCATAATGATAAGATAAAAAAGAAGGGAAAAGGTTTTACCGTTTAGTTTATTGCATACATTAAAATAGGCAGCTGCTACAAGAATCACAGTATTGCATGGATTTCCCACAGAATATCTGATGCACAATTCCTCTCTTTTGTTCTTACACACGTTGGCCTGATTCAACTGCCTGCAGCACCCAGCAAAACTGTCCACTTTTTTTTGGTAGGCCGTGGGACATCTGCTGGTCTCTTACTATTAGTTGCATGTCTGTTCTCTTTGTGTTTGTCACTCAGAAAATATGCAGCTGACTATGAGATGGAATGACCTGTTTTAGAAGGCACTAAATATTTGAACAACCTTCAAACCTAGAATACTTTTACATAACATTAACAGAAAAAGAAGACAAAATTATTAGAGCTGCTATTTGGCTGCTTGTTAATTTTGTATAGAAGAGTTACTATTGCTTAGCACATTTTTTTTTCTGATAAAATGTTAATAATAACGAGGTAGAAAATAACTTGCTTATGAATAGTACAGAACTTCACCATGCAGCTTGCTATTGAACAGAGGTCTCAACTTACCAGGATCTACAGATTTAAAATTGGCCTTTTGAAAGCACATAAACATAGCTGATGTAAACTGAAAACCTATGCTGGCATTTTTTGCACAACCCAAGTATGTAGGCATATGTTGTATCTGTAAGCAGACCTACTCATTTCTTTGGAGGCAAGCAAACAAAAGAGCATGTGGAGTCTCAGGATTGTCAGGGAAAAGAAAACAAAAGAACAAAACATAAAACATAAAACATGACACCTACTGGTATCTGGAGTTGGAATATGCACTGCATTCTGTGTTCTCTTCCCATTTCTTCTCCCTCCTTTATGCAGTAGAAGAGATACAGAGTAAGGTGAAAAGGGTGTTCACAGTTAGGGAGTGTCCTCCATGCACACACAGATCAAACAGGCACATATTCTATGGGTTTCAATAGACACTCCTCTAATTCAGAACAGTATCTCCCATATGTAGCCTTTGGCACAGGGGCACATCCCTTTGGCTGGAAAAATAGTGTAAAAAATAGCAGTGTAACTTAGGAATTGTATGGACAAGATCTTCTTTGGAGTTGGCTACAGCTAATTTTCAAACACTTGTCAGAATCACATAGTGCAAGACCTTAATAAGGCGTGTCTGCCTTTGTGGAAGGTGACTCACAGAATGGCATGTGTATTTAAACTGGATGTGCCCAGGCCAACTGTTAAAAAATATAAAATAAGAAAAGAAATACTAGCTAAATGGATGTTGAAAGAGATTCATGAGAATATATATGTATGAAATAGCCTACAATATTTTCTACACTACACATGAAGGCTTTGGTCATTCCTGGTACAAGTCTACTGTAGATGTTATGGAGCAAAAAATCCCATGAGTTAAGACTAATTTCACAGCTTTCCCAAACCTGCGGTAGGAAAATACATAGATCAAGGGATTGCAGGCAGAGTTGAAGTAAGCAAACCAAATTAGGATGTCAAACAGAACTGGGGCGGTAATGAAATCCAGAAGACTGTCTACTATAGTGTCAATAGTAAAGGGAAACCAACACAGGAGGTAGACTCCTACAGCTATCACAAGAGCCTTTGCTGCCTTTCTTTCACTCTCTAAGAGTAGCTGAGACAAAGTACTTTTACTCATGTTGTTTATCAGCCTGGCTTGTTTGCTAGCCACAGTAAATACTTTTACATACAAAACTATCACTATTAGGCAAGGAAAGAAAAATACTGGGAAGCTCAACTACCCCCAGAGCTTGTTGAACAGCAGCTGACAACTACCAATACAGGGCATGTCTTTCAAGAAATGGCCCAGTCCTTCTATGAGCACTTTAGTATAGAGGAGGATAGAGGTATAAGTCATAGGCACTGCCCACCCCACCCCAATGTAAATGAAGGCCACTTTGATGGTGAACTTGGTGGGTTAGGTCAAAGGTTCACAAATAGCACACTACCGATCAATGGAAATGGAACACAGATGAAATATGGAGGTCAAGCAAAAGACTGTGTCCAGAAACATGTGCAGCCTACAGAAGTTATCTCCAAAATACCAGCAGCTCTCTACAGACTGAATGGCACTGAAAGGAAGCACGGTCAACCTCAGGAGGAGGTCAGCAAGGGCAAGGAAGGGAATCAGGAGGTTGGTGGGCATGTGCAGGACTTTGAAATAGAAAACAATGATGACAACAAGGAGGTTCCCCAACACTGTGATCAGCGTGCCCAAGGCACAGGCCACATAAATGGCCAGCTGGACTCAAAAGGGGTATAAGGTCGTGTAGCAAGAGCCATTCACCTCGTAGCACAAGGCAACAAGTATCTCCTCCTTAGCACTGGGGCTCTGGGGTGAACTCATGCCAGCCTGCCCACATTCCATTGCCTTCCCCAGCTCTGCCACAAACCTGGAAAAGGATTCACCTCCCAGCAGAGGTGCCAAATGACTAACCTGAAAAAAGGTGATAAAAAGCATATTAGAAGGAGAGATGTCTTTTAATCAAATACTTTCATTAACGCCATCAGGCGATTTCTGTATTTCAGATGAAAAAAATGAGCCTGACTTACCTGCTTTATATCTCTACTGAAATAAAGCGGCTCCGCATCAATGTATTCAATTCTTGTGGCAACAGTTTTATGTTACATTTTGGTTTTCTTTCAGCCAATACCATGGGTAGTGCAGGAAATGCAGCAAATCCAGAGGTGTGCGAACAAGCAGTCAGTAAAGCGAAGGTCTGCCTTAGAAAGGAAACCAGTGCTGTGTAACAGGCATTGCAAACCAAAGCTCCTTAAGGGATTTGAAAGCTTATTCTAGTATAATGGTACACGAGTTCTTTTGAATTTCCTTGAAAAAGAAGTTCCAATTTAATTATGGATCTTTTTATTAAGTACAAACTGTGAAGTGATTATTCTAAACCAAGCAATATCTGATTGCAAAGGGAAACTCCTAAGGCCAAGTGGCTCGTTTTATAGTGTTCTGGCTATAGGGATATATGTTGATATCCACTGTGCTGATGACATGAATAGGTAAGGCAAACAGAAATATTGTTATATGCCCTAAAGATGGTCCCTGTTTTTTACTTATGAAACTGCTATTTAAGTTTTAAGGTATACAAATTTTTATTTGAACTTCAAGAAACTTACAATATTAATGTATTATAGTGGATTATTCCAGTAGTCTTTAAAACAAATCAGATAACTGAATTATATGATTTTTGACAGTAAGACAACTACAGTTGTCTATATGTATATATTTGTATATGTATGTATATATCATATATATATTTATATATATATAAATATATATATATTTGTATATATATGTATATATAGACAAATTTGTTCTTGAAATGATTGGTACAATAGCTGGAAATTATTACCACTTTTTCCATCCTTCCTAGCAGCAGCAAAACATAATAGCAAACCTCTCAACTGTATTTCCATAAACTNATATTTGTATATGTATGTATATATCATATATATATTTATATATATATAAATATATATATTTGTATATATATGTATATATAGACAAATTTGTTCTTGAAATGATTGGTACAATAGCTGGAAATTATTACCACTTTTTCCATCCTTCCTAGCAGCAGCAAAACATAATAGCAAACCTCTCAACTGTATTTCCATAAACTTTAAAATCAGGAATACTTACAGTAAAATTTCTCTTTTCATAGAATGCAACCTGTAGTGCAGTGGACAGAAATCCTTTTCTATGTACATGTCTACTGCCTGAATGGAAAGTATGAGATGTTATATAAACTAGATAGAGTCCCTATAGGTGACTAATATGCCTTTTGGGGCACAGCGAGACTGTTGTGTATTTGACAAAAAAACTTGCCGTTTTCTAAGAAGTTTAAATGCACGTGTGCTCAGCTGCTGTTGAAACTCTGAAGATTTTCATCACTGTTTGCTGTGAATTTTCTTTCTTTGTGTGTTCCTGCAGGAAGACACAGTTAATGCCAGCTCATCCTGAGGGGCATCAGTGACTCTCACCCTGTGGAGGAGTTCCTTGCCTATTCCTGAGCCTCTGTCTCCCTAAACCCATGCCTTTCACTCCAGGAGGTACATCAGATACCTCTGGATTTTCCTTGCTTCCCCATAGCAGTCCCCATTTCTGTTCTGCAATATAAACTGGCAGAAGGGATGGATTCAGCAGCTTTTACTCCTGGATGATTTTATGACATTCCTTTGACACAATGGTCTCTTTTAACATTGACATTACAGAGACAAATATCACTCAGGAAAGTCCTAAATTTTTCATCTTAGGCAAGATAAAGGGTTTCAAAACAAGCTTCCCAGTTCTCAGTGAATGCTTTCCTGGTGCTCAGATCCTCCACCCTCGTCTCCTGCTCGATCAGGGTAATCTCATACCAGCTCTTTAAGGGACTCTGATTGTACATCTCTCAGAACTTGTCCTCTTCTTTCTTGCTTTGCAATTAGTTATTTTACAAGGTCTCCAATATGGCTGCCATCCTTCATCTTCCCTACTTTGAGTTTCTTAGGTTAAGAAGTTGCCTGCTGCCCAGCTACCCTCATATCTGTCTTGATGCTTTTCAGTCACTCTGTGCCAAAGGCTGCTGATGCCTAGCAGAGAGACTGTTAGAATAACACTGAGGCAATTGTTTAGACTGAATTTTTAATATGAGAAAGAGCAAAAGTCAGCATCGATTTCCCTATCATTCTGTTTTATATCAGGACATGCACAGAAGTTATAAGAATAGGAACAGAAAAACACCTACAAGAGCAAGAGCAAGATTTTTTTTTTTCCTTTTCAGTTTTGCTTCAACAACAATTTAAGGCAGCATTTCCACATTATTAAAAACCCCAGTGCAGAAAGGTATTGCTTGGGCATAGTTCTGTGAAACACTGTACTTAGCTGGAGACTTGCTGTAAAACTTCAGAGTTTGGTTTTGTTTGGGTTTTTTTGGTTTTTTTTTTTTTTTTTTTTTTTCA
>NDXB01005123.1:0-23523 GCA_002631895.1 Agapornis roseicollis
AGGCCATGAGGATGAGCAGGGACTGGAGCATCTCCCATACAAAGACAGGATGAGAGAGTTGGGTCTGTTCAGGCTGGGGAAGAGAAGGCTGCATGGAGACCTCCTAGCAGCCTTTCAGTATCTGAAGGGAGCCTATAGGGATGCTGGTGAGGGACTCTTCATTAGGGACTGCAGTGACAGGACAAGGGGTAACGGGTTCAAACTTAAAGAGAGGAAGTTCAGGTTAGGTACTCTACTGTAAGGGTGGTGGGGCACTGGAACAGGTAGCCCAAAGAAGCGGTAAATGCTCCATCCCTGTCAGTGTTCAAGGCCAGGTTGGACAGAGCTTTGGGCAACATGGACTAGTGTGAGGTGTCCCTGCTTATGGCAGGGGTGTTGGAACCAGATGATCTTAAAGTTCTCACAACCCTAACTATCCTATGGTTGATTTTATGATTTTCTCTTCCTTTCCCTGTGGCCCTGAGCTGTGGGTGACTGCTGTGCTGGTCAAAGGCTGGATTGCTAATAAGAAGGGACAGCAGCAGATATTTGATTCCAGAGCAGGAAAAAATGCAGGTTCAGTACACAGTTTTTGTTTGTTTTTCCTATTTGGATCAGCATAGCAGTATACTGGTCACATATGTATTCTGGAGCTTGGAAAGCAGAAGCGTATGAGTGTTTTGAACAGTCTAAACAGAAATCAATCATGTGAGGCTCAATCCTGTAATGGTTAAATCTTTCTGTATATAGGGGACAGAATCTCATCTTTTTTACTTTTATCAAGCTAAGTAATAATGTACTAGACTGAAACATGACTCTTCATAGCTCCCTCTTCTCTGTTCAGTCAGCATGCAAGATATCACAGCCTTTATTTTTTCTCATTTCTAGGTCCTGGAATTGCTTTTGTGGTTTACCCAGAAGCCTTAACTAGGCTTCCCCTCTCTCCATTCTGGGCTATAATATTCTTTTTGATGCTACTGACTCTTGGATTGGACACTATGGTAAACTGGCTTTGTTTTCCATTCTTTTCCTCTTGTTTTTCCTATTTATTTGTTTGGAAGGCCATGAAATTAATCACTGTTTTCCATTATGGTCCATGAACTGCTTTTCAAAAGGAGGAATGAAGTAAGGCCATCAAAGCTGAATTAATTTGGGTGAAGCTTTGGCATTGACATCTGTGCATTTTACACCTAGGATTCAAAATACTCTGTTAAAATCCCATTTAATCCAGCTGTACCACCTTGTGTACAATGAATCTAACTATTCTATGATCCTATGAATCCTTTTGTGTTTCAGTTTGCCACTATCGAGACTATAGTGACTTCTGTTTCGGATGAGTTCCCCAAATACTTGCGTACGCACAAGCCACTGTTCACTCTTGGGTGCTGCATCTCCTTTTTCATCATGGGATTTCCTATGATCACTCAGGTAATAACATTGGTTTTGAGCATCACTGTCTGTTCCCAGTCCCCCTCTGGTGGCCGTTCTCTTCCTGCACAATTTGCAAGAGACAAAGCTGAATTCTGTTGAAGGTTAAGCTGAACTCACTGCGTGAGTCTGAAAGCCTTGGTTTTTGTTATGGAGAAAAAGACTTTGCTGTTCAAATCTTTCTGTGAATCAGACTTCCATGATTTTCTCCAGCCAAACATCTCCAAAGCAGTAACGTAAATTAAGTATCCATTTAACTATAATCTTTGTATGTCACATAAACATGCACACCAGTTTTGGGTGCCTTCCCTCACAGATAAGATATATACTGATAGTCTTGACAGACTGTGGAGTTCATAATTCAATTCTCATCTACTGTTGATAGCCTTCAGTGTCTTTTGTCCACCAGTTCCTCCAGCATTATAAACTTCCAGCAATTTTTAGAGGAGGTGCACAAAATCTATCTTGCTATTTCATTCATCACTTTTTCTTTATTTCTTTCCCCTCACCTCATCACCTAGCAGGGCAGCTTTCCTGTTCTAAAGCCTAAGATGGATTCAGTCCCTCCCTCACTTGAATTATGCTGCTTATGCTGCTTAAGTTACGCACTGAAGGAAGAAACTCCCATGCAGGTCTAGAGTGTCCAGTCATTGTTTCTTGGAATAAAGCACCTTGTGTCCTGGTCCCATCCCTTTTGCCAACCTCAGCATCAGTTGCAGTTGTCACACACGGAGAAACACCAGCTATATGCCACAAATAATGGCTCTTCTCTTTCTTTAGGGTGGAATGTACATGTTACAGCTTGTGGACACTTACGCAGCTTCTTACTCTCTTGTCATCATTGCCATCTTTGAGCTGGTTGGAGTTTCCTATATATATGGTAAGAAAAAATACTGCTATTGGACAATCTGTGTACCATTTTAGCATATTAGCTTTTGTAACAAAAAGCCTTAGGACTCTGTTATTTTGACTGGAAGCATAATGGGATGTCATTACTTTAGGATTCCTTTACATACAAGTATGTAAAAGAATTTCATATGGTCTGAAGTCTTTTGCCCACCAATAGCTTCAAGCCAGTGCTTAGAGATGAGTGTAAGACTAGCCCAAGCATTTAGTGGTGCTTTTCCATCAGCTTTTTACACTCCAAAAGTTTAGGGTCACAGATGTCCTAAGCCAGTGGTGTATCTTTGCATTTAACACCTTTTGAAGGATTTATTTTCCATGTACACATCCATTTTTCCCTTTAGTCCATCTGTCTGTAACACAGCATCAAGATTATGCAGCTATTCAGACAGAGTATGCCCAGTGGCAGCATCAGCTATATTGATCCATGCTCACGTACATCAAATTATGAGGAAGATCCTCAGCTAGTATAAAGCAGTGCCATTACTGATGCTACTGTAGCTACAACACCAAATGGTGATTTGCTGCCAAACTTGACCTGCTTTCAGGAGATTGATTCTTGGAACTGTGTGATCTCAGATGGTTGTAATCGGAAATGTGAAGGTTTCCCTATGTAACAGATAAGGAATTTGTATCTGGAGTGCAGTGGTGCCACTTAAGACTTGCCTTCAAAAGCAAAGGAAGATTTGAATGCCAGTGTTAAAGGTGACAAAGGCCATTAAAGTGGCCAGGAATGAATTATATCTTTTGTATCAGCTAGACATAAACAATCCCAGGATATTCTTTTGAAGGTGCATATATGGCATTGTGACATTAGGCTCTACTTAGATCTACCTATGTTATGGGGCCCACTCTGTAATGTAAGTGCATTAAAAATCATACATAATTCAAACCATGAAGAATTTCTTGCTCTTGTTTGAGAAACGAATGTTATAGACAGGACAGGGAATCAGCCCTTCCTTGTTTTCTCTAATTCCATGGAAATACAGCAGTGTATTTTATCTCTGCAGCCATCCAATCCAGTGGGCAGGCCTCAATGGTTGTAAGCTAGGGAGGAAATGTTACAGAATACAATGCAAAGAGTCAAAACATCAAGAGAAAACTTGATTTAAAGCAGTCATGTTTTGGTTGATCAAAGTACTTGCTGCTTTTTATGTCCCTGAAATGTAATTATTAGAGTGGGTTTAGAAGTGTCACCTCTTCGAGTGAAATGATATTGGTAACTTGGATCAGCTTTACATTCAGCCTGTCTTCTCAAAGGACCTGAGTGTAATGCTTTGAGATATCTCCTAAAGTGGAGTCAAGATTTTGGGTATTATTTAGCAGAACTCCTGGTTTGAAGATCAGCGCTGGCAAGTTGTGCCATTGCTCTGTGCTGTGGTTTCCATGAAGATATGCAAGGTCTGCCCATTCCTTTCCCCAGTTAGCACCAGGTTTAGCATTTACCCATTCCTGTGGAAAATACCACTGGGTATGTGCCATCTGAGTCATTAGTGTCTGCTTATCATAGTTCCCAACTAATCACAGAATGATTTGGGTTTGAAAGGACCTTAAAACTCATCCAGTTTCAACCCCCTGCCATGGAGGGAAACACCTTCTACTAGACCAGGTTTCTCCGAGCCCCATCCAACCTGGCCTTGAATGGGGCAGCCACAGCTTCTCTGGGCAACCTGTGCCAGCACAGGGAAGAACTTTTGTCTAAGATCTAACCTGAACTTCACCTTTTTAAGTTCAAACCCATTACCCCTTGTCCTATTGCTACAGTCCCTGACAAAAAGTCCCTCTCCAATTCCCAGCTTTCTTAAAATCAGTATGATTCCATAAAAGATGGTGAGTAGGAATGCTCAAGACGAGTCTAAGGGTTTCTTGTCACTTTTCCTTGACAGCAGTATCTGCAGCATCACTTGGTCTGTGCCAAAAAGGTTCCCCTCTTTACAGCCATTACCATTTGTGTGCAAGATAAAAAAGATAAAAATCCCTTGCTTAGAAGATTCTTAAATAGCCCCCAAACTACTGAAATCTGTAGAATTTCTTTGTTCCATATGCTTTTTAAAATGAGGATGAAGGTAAATAGGGAGCAAATGGCTCTGTTCCTCCTTTGAACGCTGTGGGGCAGAAGCACAACAAACCTGACTTTGTGGAACATCATATTAGGCTTCTAAGCAAAATTGCTCTGGCTCATGCCTGCTTTGCCCCCCAAATATCAGTATCCCTTAAAGCACTAATTTTTATGAAAACCATAAAATAATACAGAAACAGTTGTAGCACTGCAAAGGAAGGGCTTGAATAGCAGAGAAGGGGTTTTTTGTTTGTGGGTTTTTTTTATAGTTAGATACAACTTTGATGTAATCAGATTTGGAAACGATTTCACAAATTACAAATCATTCTTTCCACGCTTTCTGAACCAACTGATTGTTGATCAACAGATGTTAGTGAAGTCTTTGCTGTAAACTAGTTCCAGGATTATTCCCTACAATTAACCTTTTGCTAGACTACAGTGCTTTCGGTCTTCTACACAAAAAAGGCAAGATTTACTTTACAATCAATATCTGCCCCAGTAATCTATCATAGCTACTTCTACTGCATTAACGTTTCATTATAAAGACTATTGATAGGAATACGGTTTGTACATTTGTGATCTTCATGTTGCAAATACAAGAGAAGCTGCTGTTCTTGTTACATTCCTTCGAGCAGTGCTTAAAATGGTCATAATGTATTTTCAAGCTCTGGCAATTGCTGTTTTACACTCCACTGACACCTTTCTTTTCGTACTTGTACTCTTCATGGCCGGTAGGTTGGCACAATAGCAGCAGGTGCTTTTATGAAGAAATAGATCTGTCTTTAATCCTTGTTACCTGTTGTGCTTGCTGAGCTTGTTGAGATATTGAAATTCAAGAGAGGCATGCTTGTTTATTTCCTCGCTATCACTTACTTTTCAGGAGAGTCAGTGCTACCTAATTCAGTTCAATAATTTTTATTCCATATGCTGGTATGTTAAGATGATGATGTATGACTGGTAAAGAATAGCTTCGAGCTGTGGGATCAATNATTGAAATCCAAGAGAGGCATGCTTGTTTATTTCCTCGCTATCACTTACTTTTCAGGAGAGTCAGTGCTACCTAATTCAGTCCAATAATTTTTATTCCATATGCTGGTATGTTAAGATGATGATGTATGATTGGTAATCCCACAGCTCGAAGCTATTCTTTAATTCAATCACCAGCATCATTTCCATCATTGCATTGTGAACTGTGAGATTTGGAAACCGAAAACATGTTATCTCAACTTTGTTAATCTTCCTTCTCAATCTGTTTTTTGACAGTCCGTTGCGGGGAAGGTTCATTGTCAGAGTCAGTGGTAACTGCTGCAGAGTACTTGTAGGAAGTGTCAGTAATTCTGAACGCTTCACCTGTAGCAGGACACTGAAGTAGTTGTCTGCCTAGTGTTTGCATTCCCCCTTTTAATGGATTTTCTATCTGCAAGCACTTGTGAATACATCATCCTGCTTCAGAGAGTGAAAATTGAGATACATAAGATCTTTATTGTTTATTTCCTGAAGTTATTCAGCAGGCCTGACTGATCTGAGAGGGAGAATGAATATACCAAGATTTAATTTGCATTCTCTTAGCTAAAGCGTTCTTGGCATTTTTCTGTGCAACTTGAAGAACCTGTTTTCAGTCTTTCACTGGGAAAGAGATGAGTATGGTGTAATCCCTGTATCTGCTTACATGCATTTGACTGCCAATATTGAAAGTGCCTTTAACTGTGAATATTGACTGGTGATTCCAAGAAGGAACTACATTTTTTAATTGCATTTAAAACAAATGCGTGCAGATTTGCATTAAGCTTGCATGAATCTTGGAGACAGGGGCTCTTGGTAGCTGTCCAGTTAGGTCTACCTCCTTTGCTGAAGTAGAGGCACTTGGGTGAGCCTTATACTCATGGAAAGACCCTTCAGCCCATCCCTTGTGCTGCTGCAATTAGTTTCAAATTAGTTTTGTTCCCACCAGAGTGCAGTGCAGGGATGATTGCTGTGGGAGCATCTCCCATGTTCTTCTCTATTTCTTATCACAACACAGTTCTTGAGCTTTTCTCTGATGTACTAGCTGCCTGAGCTGGGTTACTCTGTGCTCCCCCTCTGGCTCAGCTCAATCCAGCCCTGCTGCTTTCTTAGAGGTGCAGCAGAAGATGTTGAATAATGAATCACTGCTCTATTTTACCTTCTTAATTCTTGGAACAGTCATGTGAACAGGTTTATTTCTCCTTGATATCAACAGAAAGGCTTCTAAAATTAGGTGGATCAAACTTGGGGATTATCCCTTCTTTGGCAGCTGCAGTGGTTGGCTCTAAAGGAAATAAGAATGTCAAGCAGTTTATTACTTACGTTCCAAGTATTTCTTCCCTTAGTCTATGACTTCTCTCCATTGTTTAAGCTCCATCCCTGTGCCCACGTCATAAAAGACCAAATGCTGTAGAACAATGTTGTGTGAACGTTAACTGACAGCGACGATCACCTGCTTTATCAGACAAAATGTCCTGAATTTGAAATGTTTGTGTGAGAGATGAGCTTGGCCTCGGACCCCAAACCTCTTTTCTTGTCATCACAAGAAAAGCTGGAATAAATTTCAATTTTGTTTTCATTACTTTTGGGTAAACTATTAATAGCTGCAGTGAGCAGGAGCCATTCACCTAAACAGTTCTGCAGACCAAGGCTGAAAGGCAGGAGATAGCTGCAGAGGGGGCTGAAATACCATTGTCCAATCTTGCCTGTTTTATTAACTCAAGTAACTTTATAGCTGCAATCATTACAATAATCTGAAGAATTAACCAACTGATCTGTTCAAGGAGCATTGAATAGAATGTAAAATATTTATAGGTGCTCCCTAGTCATTCCAAGTATTACTTACAGATCAGTTGAAAAGTAATAGGATGTTCTCAGTTTCAGTGTGAAGTGACACAGTTCTACCCCAGCCATATCATAGGTATAAAGAAGCTCAGATACTGTCTATGCTGAAACAGGTATATAGATATTAAGAAGGTTCACCTTCGCATTGAAACATAGTAAGTATACACATAAAAACACATATACTCTGAAAGCCAGAGAGAAGCTTTTGACAGGGGCCTGTAAGGACAGGACAAGGGGAATGGCTTTAACCTGACAGAGGGGACACTGAGCTGAGCTCTGAGGCAGAAGCTGTTCCCTGTGAGGGTGCTGAGGCACAGGGTGCCCAGAGAAGCTGTGGCTGCCCCATCCCTGGCAGTGCTCAAGGCCAGGTTGGACACAGGGGCTTGGAGCAACCTGGTCTGGTGGAAGGGGTCCCTGACCTTTGCAGGGGGTTGGAACTGGATGAGCTTTAATGTCTCTTCCAACCCAAACCATTCTATGGTTCTGTGATCCTATAACTGCAGCTAACCAGTCCATACTATTAACACTTCAACCCAAAGCATACTGAATGCTTAATCTCTGTGTAAAAGCTCAGTTTTGCTTTAATCCTTGGGAAATGCAATATTTTATTGGAATGGCTCCCACTGCAATAGTCTCATATTTTACTGTGTGGTTAGATCTTCCACTGAAGTTTTCAATCAACAAGTCAGAGGGTTTTTTTGTAGTTAGATATGAGGGAGGCCACCAAGAGCCTCCTAGTAAATTCCAGCTGGTTTCTTTCACACCTAATTGTGCACATGTTTGCTATTCACAGGATTACAAAGATTTTGTGAAGATATAGAAATGATGATTGGGTTTAAGCCGAGCAAATTCTGGAGAGTCTGCTGGGCATTTGTGACCCCAACTATTTTAACGGTAAGTAAAAGATTTATTTAACATCTTCTCCAAAGAGCTTTGTTGTATCTTCCTCTTTCCTATGGCTTCTTAAGGGTGGTAATTGCATCCTGGGTGCAGATACCTAGCCATACATGTATGTGTGTGCACATGTTCTTGCATGTGTGTGTAGTAAATGAGACTGAGCAGAAGTGATGGTATTTTTGGTGGAGAGGGGTGATGAGTATTGTCATGCTGCTATGGCAGCCTTTCCCCATATGTGCAAAGTGCTAGTGTGGTGTAGCATTGCACATCAACAATGACCACTGAACGCATGTGTGTGCGTGTAACATGTATGTATGTATGTATGTATCCAAGTAGCATGGGAATGGAATGTTCTGTTCTCAGGTTAAGCTAGAGAAAAAGCACATTATTGAGTCATAAACTGACCTAGGAGGCATCCTTTGGGAAGGCTTATGTGGAAATCTGAGTGACGAAGTTTTAGCCACAAAGCTGGAGATATTTCAGCAAAGGTCAATACAGTTATATTTGAAATAACAAATAGAAATCCCTTCAGTTTCTCTAAAAAAAGAAAAGAAAGAAAAAAGAGGAAAAAATGCTTGTTCAGCTGGGAGAAGAGAAGGGTCCGGGGAGACCGCAGGGAAGCTTCCAGTGCCTAAAGGGGCTGACAAGAAATCTGGACAGTAGTGTATAGGATCATATAACAGTTTGGGCTGGAAGGGACCTTCAGAGGTTGTCTACTCCAACCCCCCTGCAACGAGCAGAGACATCTTCAACTACATCAGGACCACATCCAGCCTGTCCTTGAATGTCTCCAGGGATGGCGCATCCACCACCTCTCTGGGCAATCTGTGCCAGCGTTTTATGACCCTCATTGGAAAGAATTTTTATCTCACATCCAGCCTGAATGATTTTAAACCAAACAACCTTTGTCCTGTTGCAACAAGCCCTGCTAAAAAGTCTCTCCCCATCCTTCTTATAGGCCCCTTTTAAGAACTGAAAGGCTGCAGTAAGATCTCCCAGAGTCTTCTCCAGGCTGAACTAGCCTGGCTTTCTCACCTGTCTCCATAGTAGAGGAACTTCAGGGTCTTTGTGGCCTCCTCTGGACACTCTCCAACAAGCCATTGTCTTTGCTGTATCGAGGACTGCAGAGATGGTCAACGACTCTTTTTAAAAGGGCCTGTAGGGACAGGACAAGGAGGAATGGCTTTAACCTGACAGAAAGGAGATTGAGCTGAGCTCTTAGGCAGAAGTTCTTCCCTGTGAGGGTGCTGAGGCGCTGGCACAGGGTGATGGCCAGGAGAAGCTGTGGCTGCCCCATCCTTGGCAGTGTTCAAGGCCAGGTTGGAGAGGGCGTGTGGAAAGTGTCCCTGCCGGTGGCAGGGATTGGGACTGGGTGAGCTTTATGGTCCGTTCCAACCCAAACCAGCCTGTGAATCACAACTGCTATGTCCAAGTAGCGCCGGGAGGTGGCGTTGCAGGACAGCTGCTGCCTGCGCCCCGCGGGGTGGGCGGGTGGCATCGATCGGCCCGGGCTCCAGCATAGGAAACCCCGGGTTTAGACTTAAAGCAGGTCGTATTCTGTTTATTTGTGCGGTTTTCTTTTTCTTTTCTTTCTATTTGAACCCCAAACGCTGACGGGATGCTGCAGTCCGAGTTCAGATCTCCTACTTAACCAAAGAGGTGACGCATACTCCATGTCACTATTTTATGTTTGATTTTTCAAGTCCACGCATCAAAATATAACTGTATCTGCCTTTACTATCTAGTTCTCTCACACCATGTTAACCTCAATTCAGATATAGTCTCTATTTGTATATCAGTTCTGGGCACAAGAATGAAATCATTCTTTAAGCCATTTCAAAAGCCTTTGGCTTGATAAGTCTCTGAGCCCTCTTTCACCAGTATTTGACGTTTAAGAGCACAGACTTCAGTTTGAAAGCCCCGATGCATGGACCCCAGGTGCAGCAAGATTACTCATAGAACCCCAGACTGGTTTGGGTTGGAAGGGACCTTAAAGCTCCTCCAGTTCCAAACCCCTGCCATGGGCAGGGACCCCTTCCACCAGACCAGGTTGCTCCAAGCCCCTGTGTCCAACCTGGCCTTGAGCACTGCCAGGGATGGGGCAGCCACAGCTTCTCTGGGCCATCACCCTGTGCCAGCGCCTCAGCACCCTCACAGGGAACAGCTTCTGCCTCCTCAGAGCTCAGCTCAGTCTCCCCTCTGTCAGGTTAAAGCCATTCCCCTTGTCCTGTCCCTATGGGCCCTTGTCCAAAGCCCCTCTCCAGGTTTCTTGTAGCCCCTTTAGGCACTGGACACTGCTCTAAGGTCTTCTCAGAGCCTTCTTTTCTCCAGACTGAATAACTCCAACTCTTAAGTATTTGTGTAGGGTTTTAAACCCTCATCATTTCACAGCAGTACTAAATAGTTCCCACAAGTGTTCATAGATGGTTAGGTAAAAGACAGGAAAAGTTATAGTTTCAAAATACATGTATTTTCAGAAATCCTAGGAAGCGTGGTGTTGGCTGGGTGGTGTGAGGAAGCAAAGCAGTGATGCTCTACTCCTCTGGTATCACTTCCTATAGAGAAGTTGTGCTTTGACTAACTTGTTGGCATTGTTAATTCAGGAATGAAGGTTTCTTACCTGAAAACTGGGAAATGTTTGGTTTTTTCAGGCAGGGATTTATGTGTGAAAGGACTAGTGAGTTTTGGTGAGCTGAACAAAGTCCCGAGTTACAAGGAAAATACATTTTCTATGATGAGAACAATTTCTCCAATGGGTATGATGAAGATGGACTTTCCCACACAGTTTTTCTTTACCAGTTGCCCTTACTGAAGTGTACTTTCACTGTGCATGAAAACCAGGTAGATCTGTATTACCTAAGTAGTGGCAACTGGTGTTTGATGTGGCAATATACAGGTGGAGTTTGCAAATCCCTTTTTGAATGTTTGAAGACATAGCGCAGCTTAATCTAAACATATTAGGATAAGGCAATGTCCATTCTTGTTGTGAGGGCAGTGTTAAAACTGAAGGCATGTACACATGGGTTTTGTAATCTGCTTTGCTTCCAATGGTTGTTTTCAAGATGCTACTGTTAAGACTTCAGGAGGGAATTGTAAGGCTTTTCTGCAAATTGCTTGGTTCCCTTCCCAACCAGACTTGTCCTCTTACCTACTGCCAATACTCACAACTAGGGAATATGAAATTATGTTGTCTCCTAAGGAAAGCAAAACCAGAAAGCAAAGGAGGTCGCTTCAAACTTGCATGTCCTGTTGTTCTTCCTTCCAAGTGTACTATTTAGTAAACTTATGGTGAGAAAGAAACATACGCTGCAACTTTTATGCAATGGTAACAGGCAAAGCCAAGCAATGTATTCTTTTCTGTTATTGTGTCTATATAGCTAATATTTGATAAATTTGGGTAGTCTAATATTACACTTTCAATTACTCCACATAAAACTAATCATTCTGATATGTGCTTTTACCTAGTTATGCCACTATAAATCTTCTGTGTGCAATTACTGTGAGCACAGGCATTTCCCCAGTTACTGAATTATGCACCAATGTAAGCAGATGTATTGCTGTTCATACAGTAAGTGAAATGGAGTAACTTAGCATAATCACATTAGGTAAAACTGCCAAAAGACCATGTTACTCTAGGGTCAGGTTTCCAATATCAATTCTTCCAGCATAACTGCAGTTATTTTTGTGGGATTTTGCAAGATTTCCATGAAACTCATTAGATTCAGACTCTGACCCGTTTAGTACAGCTCAAGGCAGTGCCCTGCTGCAGGCGGATGTACTTGTATTCCATACACACCAGCCCTGTGTGTGGATACCCACCATTTGTTGCATAGCCAGCTTGTTTTGCTTAATCAAACATATTTGTTTTCCTTCCTTGTTTCCAGTTTATTCTTTGCTTCAGTTTTTACCAATGGGAACCAATGACTTACGGAGCTTACCATTATCCAGGCTGGTCCATGGTGCTTGGATGGCTGATGCTGGCCTGTTCAGTTATCTGGATCCCAGTTATGTTTGTGATAAAAATGCATCTAGCCCCAGGCAAATTTATTGAGGTAATTCTTCTGTCTTTTTGCTACTTATAAATATGGTTGCAGGAGACTGCCTTGTTTATTTTACATTACTTTCTCTTTTTTTTATGATATTGAATGTCTAATAGTGCTTAGATTACTTTCTCACAAGCTAGTTATTGTGTTGCAACGAGATGCTCGGTTGATCTAAAATGCAGACATTCTATTCCCTGTTCCTAAATTGTTAAGTGATTGCTTTTATGGGAAATAGAGGGAGTTACAGAGCCCTGGTATGACGTTATTGAGAGGAAGCTGTTCTAGCTTTGTTAGTCTGTTTGCAAAAGCAGCCCATAGAAGTAGGAAGCATTGACTGCTGGTGCGTATCGTGTCACAGCAAGCCTGGCAGTCAGGGCAAGGTGATATCAATCTGGAGTTGCCTGTTTGCAAGGTGCGAGATGGTTGGGTACCAGAATCATGCAGGATGCGCTGCAGGAGTCTGTGCCACTTGATGAAATTCGGGAATAAGATGTATTGGAAAGACCTCATGCTCTACAGCTCAAATGACTCATGTTAGAACTTCGCTGGCAATCCTTTTCCCCCCTGCTTCTTCATGTCTTTATTTTTCTTGAATAAGCTGATCCTCTCTCGCACCTGGGCTTAAAAAGAATTCCAGGTGGCACTTTATTTTTATGCTGCCTGTGTTTATTTTGAAAATCGGATTCTTGCTGCTTCCCCCATTGCTCCAGAATGGCAGCCCCTTTCTGCTCCCTGTTTCTGTGCTCTGGCCCTGCCTGTCATCCTGCTGCCGTCCCCTCTGCTCCCATCCCACTGCTTCCTCAGCTCTTTGCAGGCAATGCCTTTTTCATGTAAGCATTTCCTCCCTCTGCTGCCTTCACCTTGTCTTTGGAAGAAGTTCCATGCTCTTATTTTTGGCCTTTGAGGCTTTCTTAGATCTGCTCTCTCATAGCTGCATGCTGCTTATGCTGCTTGTGCTGCTCCCTCCTCGGGATGAGGGAGAGATGCTCACCTCCCCTTTTCCATAGCTGCTTTTGCAGTTCAGCTCTCCTGCAAAACCCATCGGGGCTGTTACATGCCTCAAAGATGAAAAGGAGAGAAAATGTACTAAAATAGAGTAATCTTATTGGTCTCTCAATATGTCACACTACACATGCCTAAGGGAAAAGAGCATGCCTTTCTGCTTCACATAGAGCAAGGGAATTTAATATTAAGTGACGGGACACACCATCTGAATACATGCCTGGCACTAGGCAATGAGGCCACTTGCCTAAAGGGCCATTCAGGCCTTGTGTGGAGCATATTGGAGTGCAGAGGTCAGGAGACAACTGCTCCTGCTGGGAATGAGCTAATGAGAAATTAGACTTGCTTGTTCATCGTCTCATGGGTTTCTCTCATTGAGACAAATGGCTCTGCTTCAAATCTTCTAACTTGTATGTGTAGTGCTGGTGCAAAAATAGGGTGCTCTCCTAACTGCCCTTCTACTAGTGCATGAAAAGAAACATCAGAAAGTTGGATCTATTTTGAAGGGGCTTTAGCTGAAGCTATTTCAGCTGCAGCTTGGTATTTCCTGAATACCAAGTCTGCTGCATAAAATTATTATGGTTGATTTGGGAGGTAAGGGTTGCAAACTGGTAATTAAGCAGAGATTAAAATAACTGATATAGAGGCCTGATTCACTTTATTAGGTAATAAACATATAATTATTCCCTTTTAAGTCATCAGAAATATGTTTTCTTTCCTTTTTATCTGTAAATGCACCAATCAGATTACATATTCAATAAGGAAATCAGTGGAAAGATGAGAAGAGTTTTGTTGTTTGCCAGGTTAACGTTCTCCTCTTTCTTTTTTCCCACTGATAGTAATGAAACATTTTGTCATCTCAAAATTAAAATCCTTGTTCATTCATAGCAGTGTACTTCTTTTGGTCATTTGTGTACCTTTGGGAAATATGCAAACCAGAAATCCAATTATTTTAATGCCATTACCCACTGCTTAAAACTATTGGGCTAAGTAATTGTGCACATGTCCTTCAGTAAGTGAGCCTTGCAATGTGCAGCAGTGGTTCTAAGCTCTCCTCATATGGTGCAGGGCAGAATGTATAATTAAAGTCTGGGCACTTGATCCTCTATTAATCTTGCAAACTTTGTGCAAAACAAACACTGATCAGTGGAGCATTGCAGGGCCATCATCCATAATCTTAAATGAGCCTATCCTCATTCCTTCTGTGTCATGATTCTGCTTGGTAACTTCAAATGAGACTGTCTTTTCTCTCCCCCACATTGCAGCGACTCAAGTTGGTGTGTTCTCCACAGCCTGACTGGGGTCCGTTTTTGGCCAAGCACCGCGGTGAACGTTACATGAATATGATTGATCCACTGGGAACCTCTTCCCTGGGACTTAAACTGCCAGTGAAGGATATAGAACTGGGGACCCAATGCTAATAGTTATTACATGGGTGGCAATAACATTGTCAACCTTCTTCGATACTTTTTTCCATTTTCTTTCCCCACTGTTTCTTCTTTTCTTAAGTGGTTGCTTAGGAAAGTAGGACTTACTGTTGCATGCTATAGAGAAGACCTAGGTAGACCACTTCCAGGTGTAGGTGATGCCCATGATGTGTTCTGTACCTGATGAAATACCAAAAAGCATGTTGTGAAACAGGTGACATACCAGTTTTTGTCAGGAAACACATGTAGGAATAAACACAATGGAAAAATTGTGTTGAAGAAATTATGTACAGAATTTTACTCATTTCACACAAGCATCCTTTTAACAGGTAGCTGTGATAGGACTAGGATCTTCTTAGCAGTGTAATCAAAGAGAAGTTCAGCCCTGAGGTAGGACTGAAGTGAGCAAAGAAGTGTTGTCCTGTAGTCCTGGTACAAATTCAGCAGAAAGCTTCCACAGTAAGCATGGTTACTTTTCCTACAGTAACAGCAGACCTTGACCGATCATGTCTGTGTGCTTCTTGCATGATATATACTAACTTTGAGGACTTGTTATCTTAAGCAAGTGCAGACCCTTTAAGCAGCTCACCAGGAAGCAATATGTGGGACCAGAACAGCAATGCTATAATCCATCTGATCTTTTCAAGTAGAAAAGTGAGAGCAAAATTTCAAGGACTAATGATTTGAGACTGGGATTAAGCTGCATTTGAGTCTAGAAGTGGTTTGGGAATGGTGCCAGACTGAGGTGTATGTATGGGCATCACTGTTTAAAGAA
Source organism: Agapornis roseicollis (assembly GCA_002631895.1). Taxonomy (NCBI): domain Eukaryota; kingdom Metazoa; phylum Chordata; class Aves; order Psittaciformes; family Psittacidae; genus Agapornis; species Agapornis roseicollis. The sequence continues at coordinate 15,361 of NDXB01005123.1, forward strand.
CTGTTGTATGTTTTTTCTGATCATTTGATGTCTGCCATTTCAGTTAAAAATGCCTCAGTTATACAAAGAGCCAGAAATCTTGCTCCACGCTAACAGCAACTGTGGTTTTACTCACTTCACTCCTCTGAAGGTAGTTTCCCTTGTTTCTCTGTTTTTGTTTACAGTATCTCCTCAAGAAGCCATCATATAATTTGTGCCTAACTTTGTATTCTTACTGTGGTAAGTGTAGTCTAGTTTACCACCTGACAACAGTTATAAGAAGTTAGATGTGCTGTTCAACTTTGTGACTCCCCATTCATTCTCCTCTAAACCTCTTTACATAAACTTTAGATGATGTATTCTTCTCTTTCAACCGACGTGGAAATAGCAGAAACCCCACTTGCATATATATTATATATATAGCACATAAATTCTTCAAAGCAGTAGTCTCTGAAATGCACATAGGAGCTGGTTTTCGGTTTTTGTGGGTTGTTGGTTGTGGGTTTTTTTGGTTGTTGTTTTTGTTCGTTTTCTGCTTGGTTTCTTTTTCCTTCTGTTTGCCTTTAAAACATTTTCATTACATAACCCCCACCAAACCCCACAACAATTAGCTACTGCAGTCATCCATACAGATGCAGCATTAGATATCCAAAACAGGAGGGCAGGGGGGAGAGGACATCTTAGTAGATGCCTGTTGTAATACTGCATAGCAATAGGACATTCTGAAACATGACATTTTAGAAATCACATATAAGCGGTGACATGAATGCTAGACTTCAATAATTTTGTTACCTATTGGGCAGAGTAAAAGTAGAGCTTTTTAAAAGTACATTGATTTACCTGAATAGAATATTATCCCAGTTTATCATCAGTGAACTAGAATGAGGGAGAAAGATATATCTTCAATAATTGACAAAGATTGTAACCTTTACCTATGTTGTTATATTCTATACATACGTATATGATATTTTTTAACAGTGATCAGTGTTCATGTAGTGTGTACTAGTGGTGTTTTATGTCTATATAACTATCAGTGTAGAGATGGTGAGCTTAGAGTAGTGTAGCTGGTTTTTTCCCTCCCCCCCCCCACTACTGTAGTAGCTAGTAAATGTTCTTTCAGGGGACTATTTCTATACCCTTCTTTTGTTTGTCTGTCTTCATATTACGGGGTCTCAGGTAAATCTTCGGTTCATGTGTGTCCATAGATCAGTAGCTGTGATGTTTCATCCTGTTGAAGAAAACAAAACAAAACTTAAACCTTAACGTTACACTTCCACTAATTGTTAACTTCTTTTCTCTCTCTCTCTGTGTGCATATATATATATGTATATTAAATATATTAATCATTTTGCTGAACTTCCTTTTCCACGGGGCAATTAGTGTTGCCAGCTCTAGGCACTGCTGGAGACCTTTAATCCTCATGCAGGACAAGTGAAGCGAGGGCAGATTTTGCAACGTCTTGTGCTGGCCCTGAATCTCCACTCCACGGGCTCTGTTGGTCCCTGTCTCACATGGCAGAACGAGTGGACCCTTCTGTGAGCTTCTCTGCCTTAATTCTGCTTTGCCTGCTATTTTAATGAGGGCTTTGTTGTCATTAATCCCGGCTTTTATTTTCCTAGCAGAGGCAGGTATAAGAAGCCATGCTCTGTTTGGTGTAGAAGGTCCATAAAGGTGAGCTGGAAACTTGGCTCCCATGTCTACACAGCACCGAGGGGCCCTGTCTGGTTGAAGAAGGGGACCTAAGTCAGCATCTTTAGTGAGAATTCAGGTGGTTTTTGTCAGGATAAATAGCTTTAGGCCTCTCTTTACCAATATTACCTAGCATCTTGGTTTGATTTTAAGAGTCCAGGCCAGTTTTAATTCACTATTAGTGTGATTGAAAGAAAAAAAATGAAATACATAGGTTTGTTCCTTTTTTTTTTTTGGAAAAGCAAACACTCTCAAATGGCTTTAACAGTTCTGAATCCTTTCACTCACTAACTTGTCTCAGGACATGCATTGGCACTGGGATTAACTAATTGCAATAAAATTACCTCAGTGTAAGGATGTCAGTTGCTGTCTACCTTGAGCATAAAAGAGAGATCATTTGAAGGAATATGCTAGGTTATGATACCTTCTGTTTGGCTTGGATTACCAAACCAGAATGCATATGAAAAATCAAATTGCTTTCCATGATTTATGTAATTAATCTGCTTGCTTTTAATTTAGATGTTGTTCCTGTGCCTGCTAAGTCATTAGCATAGGATTAGGCTTGATTTTGAAACTCTGAAAGCAAGCAATAGTGATTTTGTTCTAGCTGATATTTATATTCAGCTTTGACCTCCATTCATAAGCTTGCAAAAACATTTGGAGAGGGGGGACAAATGCATCTAAAAATCACTGAGGGCATGAGGTTTTTGCTCTATGATTAAAGCAGGGTTTTATTTTTACATTAGCCTCTTTTTTTGAGAAGTATTTTACTAGCCAAATCTGGATGTTGAGATTAAAGTAACCAGCAGCGTCTTCTTCAAATGAGAAGTAACCTTGAAGTTTGGAATGCACTTCATTTACCATGTCCTAGGAAATCTTGCATGTACTTCAATAATTTTCTAAAACTAAATTTTAGTAACTAATTAAATGCCAGTAAAGATAAAAATAAATAAAAGGAAAAAGCCATATTAGTAAAAAATGTGATGCACGTACTTGCAGATCTATCTCGTGAGTAAAAAATGTTCAAATTTGGTGAAATTATGTTGCATATTTTTTCTTTGAAATGAAATTGAATTTCTGGATGAGCTGAGATGCATTATTGTATGCATTAAAGATTATATCTAATGCAAATGTTTGCCATCTCCAAATTATTTGGGATCTTCCTAGTGTTTTTCATAGGCGATGTTCACAACCTGTGTTTCAACTAGATGTGGCAGCACTTTGTTTCGAAAAAGAAGGGTTTAACAAAATGACCTTTAATTGAGAAAGACTTGGATTGTCTTTATATGATGTTTCGATTGGGTTGAAGTAGTCTTTTGTTTAGGTTCTGCTCCACTGACGACATTAGATGTGCCTCAGCACTGAATTTCTTTGCTTTCGATAAAGTCTTGTTTTCTCTAGCCATAAAATTCCAATGCCTGGTTTATTTTAAATACGTTTGGCCTTTTTGAATATATGTACAGTTGTATGGATAATATTTCTTGTTGTTTGTGTTCAAGCAGCTGTTTGTTTCTGGCAGACCTTGGTCTCCCATTGGTTTCTTATTCTGCAGGTCCACTTCTTGCAATCAGAGACAGACTTTTGTAGGGATTGTGGGTTTGCAGAGCTTTAGCAAGCAGCATCCCAGAAAGCTTCTCAGCTTCTCTGCTTTGCTAAGTAATGGTGTTGTAAGAAACATATGTTTCTTTGTTTGTAGTTAAATGGTATCCACTGTAAAGTGGTCAGGGCTTGATATTCCCAAGGGACTCAGGTTGACAACTCAAGGGGGGGAGGGTAGGGGCATTGAGGGTTTCTGCCTTTGTTACCCTCAGGCAGCCAAAGAGAGAAGGTTTTACTGATGGGTTTAACATGGTGTGAGAACTGCGTTGGACCTTATTGCGTACAACATTAATTTTTGCCCATAATGTTTAAATACATCTTCAGGTAACCATTTGCCTTATAGCTATCTTCCATTGTTAAGAAAAACTATTGATCGACTAAAACCTGCTGTTATTTGTCATTTATAGTATGTAGAATTACCTTGTAAGGTAGATGCTTAGCTGGTATAAACTGTCACAGCTTTGTTTGGGGCCGTGACAGTTCACATCAGCTGAGAATTTGCGCCCTGTGTCCTATGGCACTTTATTAAGGACCCATCACTGATGGGTTAAATCTTAATTACTTGCGTAATGTCATATATAAATATATATATATATTTACAGGCATTCTGTGGGGTACTGCTGCCTATGGATAAAGATTTGTACCCTAACCAGGTCATTATAATTTTTCCATTAGCTATATGTGGAGGAGATACATTATGTTACAAAGGATGCATCATATATATCTCATGTAGTGCATATTATAATGCTGTATGGTTTTAATTTCAGAAATCATTATTCTTGAGGCCCTACCTCAGATTTTGTATTTATGTGTACAAATGCAATTTATTGTATTATATATTTGCCTATTATATTTGAATGTGATTAAATGAAATTATTCTATAATGTATGGGCTCTAAAGACTCTAAATAAATGTCCAGTGTTTAAAACAGAAAGATACATTGACATTTCCTGGTGAATGAACGGCCTCTTTTTCTACCGCCTCCTTCCCCACCCACTACACACCACAAACATCATTCTTACTTAACACACAGCCTTAAGGTATCTGCAGAATTGATCCATTTGATTGTTAGAAACCCTGAGCAGCAACTGGCAACAGCCCTCTTGGGAAATGAAGATGTTGCACAGCTGCAGAAGTGAGCATCAATTAAATGGTTGGGTTCTTAACTGTTTGAGTGCTCTGTAGTTTGTGGAATAATTGACTGACTATCAGGGGACTAACTGGATTTCCTTAAATCCTTCTTATTCTATCAATTCAAGGTCCTAAAGGTTGCTAAAAACCAGAGGTTCATATCTGCTGGAGATGCAAATAAGAAGTGTAAAGGAAGAGCCAGTGAGGGAGGAAAGTGCAAGGATACCTGGAGTTCTTGTGTCTTGTTCAAAGCTGAATTCCTGCTGTGTGGTTAGGGCAATGTGCCACAATACCAATAGGGAAGCAGGTTCTTACTTTCCCATCAGCCTGCTGTGGAATTGGTACTCATCCTACCTGCTTCACTGTTGGCAGAGATGAGCTGTTGTCAGGCTTTTCCCAGATACCCGACGCACAGTGTCTGATCGCAATGTGGCATCAAATGTGGCAATATAAGAGGTGCGAGCATGGTGCCAAGACCATGACAGTGATTTCAGGAGAGAGTCTAATCCTGAAGACAGCTCAATAGTGATGTGGCAGGACTTTAATTCAGGAGTTCTGGTAATCAGTTCCCACTCCCCCAGAAAAAAAAACCCAAGCCACAACCCCTTGTGTTCTGTCTGTAAGTGTGCATTTCTGAGAGGTGTGTGTGCAGGCTACAGTACTTCTTTGCACACATAAGGCAGATCTCATCTTGGAGAAGTCTGAATTTACCAGCAAGCATTGTAAGGGTCCTGAGAGGCAGGTGAGTGTCATTAGTCACTTTTTCAGTAGGAAAATCTGATGTGCGTAGAATTTCAGATCTCCAGAGTCTACCAGTGTGAGTCCATGATACAACACATTGATTTGGGGAATAAGAGACAGTCCTTTACTGTCACCATTAAGCACTACTGCTTTAAATCTTTAAAACTCATGGGAACAGATGAAACCCAATGTCTTTTTAACTGGGTTGTATGGATTCAACCGAGCCACACTTTAAAACAGCGTATGTCACTTAACCAGCTCAAAGATAGGCACATCTATTGCAGATGTGTGGAGTGTGACATAATTTTACTGCCCCATGCCTGGCAGTGTTCAAGGCCAGCTCGGATGGGACTTGGAGCAACCTGGTCTAGTCAAAGGTGTCCCTGCCCATGGCAGGGGGTTGGAACTGGAAGAGCATTAATGTTCCTTCCAACCCAACCATTCAATGCTTTTATGACTTTCAGGTACTGAAATTCCAATGGTTGGAATGTCGACTGTCTTATGCCAACCTAATAGATTAATTGGTGGTAAAGTTGAATTTAGACTCTGCAGTCTTCAAGCGTAAGCTAAGTGTGTGCTGGGGAACTAAAAAGAAGAAATAAAAGCAGTAGGCATTGCTCCATGGCTGAGGACAGAAATAAACAAATGACTTCTCTTGGTAAGGCCTCATTCTAGTGCATTTGTTACTTATTTATGTAACTATAAACTAGATGGATACTTTTAGCATTTTGGGCTGATTATATAGTCCTTTATAACTATTTATCAGTTGGTAAATATGGCATATTGTATTCCCCCCTCTTTTACATCTACTCTTTGTATTTGTATTTAGTTTAAGGAGTGTCAGGACAAAGCGGAATGGCTTTAACCTGACAGAGGGAAGATTTAGATTAGATCTTAGGCAGAAGCTCTTCCCTGTGAGGGTGGTGAGGCACTGGTACAGACTGCCCAGAGAAGCTGTGGCTGCAGCATCCCACTGGAATGCTGCCCCATCCAGTTGGAACTGGATAAGCTTTTAGGTCACTTCCAACCCAAGCCACTCTGTGATTGTATGATCCATACTGCTGGTAATTCTTGTTCTTTACCGGCTGCCGAATAAACTTTGCCTGTGGATTGGGAATATCCCTTTGGAGCCAGGCTTTTATGGGATGCAAGCTTTATTTGTGAATTGAAGAGTTATTTTACCCCATGAGCTATGAGTGTTTTTTTCCCCTCTTCTTTCAGTATTTGCTGTTCAGCTGGCAACGGAGCCCTCATGTTCAGCTATGCAGTGAGTAACAGTGCTTTTAATTACCTTTTATCCACAGCACACAACCAGCGTTACAACCGCTCTGAGAAATACTGGGCCTAGGCAGAAACACTTCATCAAACCACAAAATGCCACAAGCTTTGTGGCTGACAGGACTAACAGTTTAACACCGCCCAGTTAGCAACATCACAATAATTTAGGTCAAAATGAGGAAGCATTCGATGTCCAACTGAGAGTGCAAGAACAGCCTTTCACAGGAATATTATCTCAGCTGAAATCCAGCTTGCTTGCTAGGAGTGATGCTTCACTCTTGCAAGTGCCGTATTTGTTTTTAATTGATGGGAATGATCAGGAACACGGTATCAATTCTCATCTGAATGCCAGGTCTTTTGGCTATTTATACTTCCAACAAGATTGTATCAGAGTATTGCATTTTTTGGCGATAGAGGAAGTTTAATTGCTGCCATTAGAGGAGGTCTAATAATAGCATTGGCTGGAAGAACACGACTTTTTGTTTTCCATCCATTTGTCCTCTCCTTTTCCAACCTGAGCAGTTGAAACTGCTTTTAGGACAACAATTGCTCTCCAGTGGGTGATCGTTTGGGTACTGAGCTGGCCTGTGGGAAGACCTCCATCTGTGAGACCAGCTCCAGTCAGACCCCTTACTAGTCAGATGCTTGTGTTATTTTGCCAGCACCTGCGGGCTCTTGGGACTTTTCTGATCAACAGAAGACCAAAGTCGGGAATGAGTCAGGCGTTCTTCATCCATCAGGTTGCCCAAGATGCGTTTGAAGCTGTGTTTTAAAGCCTATCACTCAGTGGATTTCCATATTCTCTCTCAGACCTTGTTTATTCACGCTGGCCATGAGTTACTACCAAGACTGAACAGTTAATGACGGCTCATTTTTACGATGCCGGCAGCGAGGAGGAAGCGGTGGCCCAAGTGCGCTGCCCGCCGCCGCGGGGAATTCCGTCTTCCGTGGAAAACGACGCGGCTGGGGCGCAGCGAAGGGCTCGGGGCGCGGGCCGAAGGGGGCCGGGGCTCCCCCAGCTCCCTCGGCCTACCCGAGGCCGTGGCCGTGCGGCGGCGCCGGCGAGGCCTGGGGGGGGGGGGGGCCCGCGCGTCCCGGGGGGGGGCGGGGGGGGGGGNCGAAGGGGGCCGGGGCTCCCCCAGCTCCCTCGGCCTACCCGAGGCCGTGGCCGTGCGGCGGCGCCGGCGAGGCCTGGGGGGGGGGGGCCCGCGCGTCACGGCGGGGAGCGGGCGGGGAGCGGGCGGGGAGCGGGCGGGGACCCCCCCCCGCTGTGGGGGGGGTTCGGGGCCGCGCCTGGGCAGCGGGCGGAGCCGCCGCCGCCGCCGCCGCTGCCGCCGAAGTCGCTCCGCACATCGGAGACTGCGCTGGGCTCGGCGCGGCTCCGCTGCAGCCACCGGGAGGGAGGGAGAGGCGGGCGCTGCCGCCCGCGCCGGGCCGATGGGTCTCCTCCTGCTCCTCTGGGTGTGTGCGGCCGCCGCCGGGGCAGGTGAGGGGCCGGCGGCCGCTGCTGCCGCCTCTGCGGAGAGCGGGGGTTCGGCGGGCAGGAACTTTGCGGGGAGCCCGCGGCGGGTTGCGCCCCTGCGGGGACCGGGAGCGCCATCGGGAGTGGCTCCGGCTCTGCCGGCGGCCGCCGCGGCGGGGCTGGGCATCCCTGGCTGCGCGGGTCTCCGCGGCGCGCAGCGCGGCTTGTCCCCAGCGCGGAGCCCCTTGGGGGGGGGGGGGGGGGGGGCCCCCCCGGGGGGGGGG
>NDXB01005123.1:23586-77532 GCA_002631895.1 Agapornis roseicollis
GGGGGGGGGCGGGGGGGGGGGGGGAGCGCCTCTCCGCGGGTGCGGTAGGGCAGGGGGGCAAAGTTTGCTGAAAGCGGTACCGGGGAACGGGTACGGCGGGAACGCACGTCCCAGGCGGGCGGCGCGGTGTGCCTGCCGGTGCTGTGCCTGCCGCGTTATTCCGACAGCACTGCGCGACCCAAGCACCCTTTCTTGTTCCTTTTGGGAGGCTTTGTTCTCCTTCTCTTTGCCACGGGGACCGCGCTTCCTCGGTCGGAGGTCATGAGGGGAACGTTTCTCGATGGTGCTTGTATCTGTTCTCGAGGAGGTTACCCCAAACGGTTGTCAGAAGCGTCAAGGAATTCGTGTTTTTAAATTACAGTTATACTTGTGGCAGTTATTATCTCATCAGAATCTACAGATCTGGAGAGGCACGTCATAAAAATAGTTGGAAGGATATACCACCTGTCCCTTTCACAGTGGTGTTGTCACCAGCAGCGCACACAAGCTTTTCGAATGATCAGTAGGACCTGAAACTCCCCTTCTTGGAATTGTGACATCAATCCAAAAGTTCTTTGTGTGCAACAATTGCCGCTGAAGTTGTGAGGGGAAAAAGCAAAATGCCTCTCCCAGAGAGAGCTTGCTCTTCACCGCACGAATGGGTACATGTGGGTGACTTGCTTGTGTGGAGTGTGCTTTTGCTTGAAGTTTTTCCATCCCTAAAGAGCTCATTTCACATGTTGAGGAAATGATGTATGTGCTGCATACATTGCATGACTCCACATTAGCTAGATGGAGCGTGGCACGATGCTGGTGCTTGAGTGGAGGTGATAAAGGCACAAGCAGAGCATACAAGCTGTTGGAGCTATAAGGAAGAATTAATTTCCTTTAGGGATTTCCTGGTGACATCATTCATAATCATATGGCTTAATTCTCTCAATCTGCTGCGGTGTCTTCAGTTCAGATGGGGCCAAATCCACCAAGTCCTGAGATGATTTCTGCTCCCGCCCACCTGACTGAATTAGTTGGGAGTTCTGCTTGTGGAAGCCACTGATTTACGAGAAACAGCCCAATTACTTTAAATAGGAATGGAAAGCCGTACCCATCAGAGTCAGGCCCAGGCCTTGCACAGCTCTCCAGTGAGAGCAGACGGATTGATAATGAATTTTTACCTCAAAAAGGAACGCTCTTGCCAGCTTCTTGTTCCACTGAAGGGAGGCAGCATAAAATAACGAGATGCGAGTGTGGCTGACGTTGCCTGTGGTATCTTTCTGATAGAATGTGGGAGACTGCAGGGGAAAATGAGACTTGGTTATCATACGGAAGATGCTGATTTGTTGTCTATTAATTATTAACTCGGCTTTTGAGTGCCTGCTGCAGTTTGAAGAGCCAGCACAGGAAAATGACTAGGTATTTAAAGCAGGGTAGGTTCTTGCTAAATAGCTGCTGTGGCATTAGAAATAGTCTTAGTTTTTGAGAGCGTTTGAAAAACTGGAAGGGCGCACACTAAAGTTGGCACCCGAGATTCTTCACCGGTGTAAATCGAAGCCTGTGGAGCTACACTGAGCTATACTTGTTGAGCCTTAGGGATGCAGGCTAGAATAAAAAGCTCTAATAGAGCAGAGGAATTACTGTGATTTATGGGATTGACCATACTTGCTAGATGTGGTTTCTGTCCTCACCCTCTAGATGCTTGTGGCAGAGCTTTCACAGGCTTTAATGGGGTCAAGATTTGTCTTCCCGGACATAGTTTGTCCTTTCTGTTGAGCAAGTTTTAGTGCCTACTCAACTTGCCTTCATATTAGGAGGTTTTTGCTGATCTTACTATATCCAACCCCTTTCAAATGAGGAGCAGCGTATTCTGTTCTTGGCAGGGATAGCAGGCACTTTGTTTCCCGATAGGTAAGTTCACACAATTTACAGTGCGCTGCTTTTCTTCGCATGGAACCCTTACAAGAAAGAATAAGTCCTTCAGTTTCTCTTCTAAAACAATATTTGCTTTAATGCCCCTTTTTTTTTTCCAGAAAGGTCACCCTCTGTATTTGTGTATGTGTTTGTGTTTGGAGTTCTTTGGTTGCAGCCCTTGCACTCTGAGAGTTGCTGTAGGTTGGGAATAGATAGGTTGATAAGTTCTCTCCTGGTAATCAGAGGCAGGTACACTGAAGGAAGGCAGTCACTGGTAAATGTTGGCTGTTTCTTCAGTAAATCTTGGCTGCATGCAAGTGGTTTGGGACCAGAAGAGCTGGCTGGCTGTTTCTGATGCCAGTGCTTACTCCAAAAGGTGAAGGTGGTGTCCAAAGTGTCAGTTGTGGTCCTTCAGTGCCTGAGCATCTAGGGTTGGTGAAGGCAAAGATGGTACTAAATGCTTGATGATGTTGCTGATTGTATGGCAAGTTTTTACTCCTGGAGAAGTTTATCTGAGTTCATATTATCTAATTTAAATTCCCTGCAATAAGGTACTTATACTCACATCCTTATGACAGCCCTGTGTAGGTACTCACTTGGGTATGTTGGCAGTCTTGGAGCTTCAGTTCTGCCAGATGCCTCTAGATCTTTATTTTCCTTGTAGAGTAAGGTTGCTAGAGACCTCCTGAAGCTACTACTAAAGCTTTCTATTCTGTGCCTTGTGTAGTAGAATCCTCTGCATTAGCACAACATGATGTTCCAATAAGTTTTAATTCTGGAGTAAAGGAAAGGAGAAAGTGCTGTGGTACAGATGGCTTATGAGTAGAATACGTAACTTGCTCATTCTGCACACCTCAGTAATTTCTTAGACCCCTTCAAAGAGAATTACAAATGAATAAATTTAGGCCTGAACATGAGGTCCACTCTGTGGAAATCAGTCTGGGAATGCTTTACAGGTAATGCTGTTGCTCAATGGAAGTCAGTAGGACTTTTACTGTTGATTTCAGCCACATCAGGATTTTCCTGGAGCCTGTTACCGATCCTAAAGATGTTATTTAAGAATTTCATTATGAAGTGCTTGGATCCTGCATGAGATATTTGACCTATGTGTCAGGCACAGATCTCATGTCACACTTACATTGCTATGTTGAGAGAGACACCGTGGTCAGGCTGGCCTCTTCCTATCCCTAGAAAAAGGTCTGTTTAATGAACTTGGTGCACCATAACAATCAAGCTGCCCTGAGCTTTTGACCATAGCGACTTCGGACTACTTGGGGGCATGAATCCCCTCAGGTCCCTGCTAGTTAAGGGAGTGTCAAGCCTGTGTATAAGGCATTTCTAAGGTTTAGATTTGTGCTTCTGCAGATGAGGAGGTAAAGGAATGTCTGCTATTTGTAGGTAGGCTTTGTCACATTTCACTGGCACCGGCTGTGCTGAGATACAGAGGTGCGCTTCCCAAGCAATACCCAACAGTTCTGGGAATCACCTGGGGCTCTTGGATTACAGGGTGGCATCCTTTGAGCAGCTGCCGTATCTTCTCCAGGGCCATTTGGGCCAGTCGGGAAGACAGATTACGTTTAGCCTATGAGCTGTGGGGCCTGGTCTGTTACTCACAGCAAGCAGTGAGATATGAGAGGAATTTTTCATCCTCACGTCTCCCTGGAAATAGTGTGGCCAATAGATGAATGCTGCAAATCTCTTTCATCTTTTTGCCTAGGTGGTTATGCTTTTACTTATTTATTACCCTTTAGCCTTATGAAGGTACTGAATTAGTGTTACAGTTTTAGAATGTTTCAACTTGTGTGTAGTAAAATCTGGGGAAAGGAAATAGTTTCATTAAAAGAATTGGAGAAGAAAGTCTTCTCTTTCCTGCAGCAGAGTTACTGTCTTGTAAGTAATTACTGTATACAGTGTGTGTGACTGTAAAGGTACTATAAATGTCTGCACTGCACTAGATATTCTTCTCCATTCTTGTCATTACCTGATTTGAAATAAAAATTGATCTAACACTCTCCCTCCCCTCCTTCCCTCTCTCCCGCCCTCTGTCTGCCTCCAACAGCTGTAGGATTTGGAATGGATCCTGACTTACAAATTGATATCATCACAGAACTGGATCTTGTGAATACAACCCTTGGGGTAACACAAGTGTCAGGACTACACAATGCCAGCAGGGCATTTTTATTCCAAGGTAAGACAAACATCCTCAATTCTCTTATCTGTCTGCATGAGCTCATAGGAGCTTTGATGCCTAGACTGATTCCCTGTAATGGAGGTCTGACTTAACTGTTGCTTTCTTTTACTTTTATATCTTTTATTTCAACGTAGCACTTATCACTTTCCCGAAATACCAGTGGCATTTATTTTTAGTGTGCTGTCAGGTAGCTGTGGTTAGAGATCTTTAGGGACCTGGTTTTGTGTAGGATTTTAACACTCCCAGTATTTATTTCTAACTAGGTAAGTCAAAGCAGTTCTACGCCATGGCTTTGGTGTATGCATTTTCTCTCTGTGATTGCACAGGTGCAGAGACACAGACAGCTGGAGCGGTGTAGCTACAAGAAAACATTTAATGTGTTGAAACTGGTTAGTAACATGTAGCAAGGCTTTCATCAGCTTGCTTCCAACTGTTAAAGTGGCAAAACACACCAGGATTGCGTTTAACTGCCCAAGCTGAGTATCAGGGATGGAATAATTCACTTAGAATATGCCAAGATAACGCTTGTGAGCTGTTCTAAAATGGTGGTGTTTTTATTTTTAGTGAGTGAAATTCGGGATGAATTTCAATTACGCGAAGTTTTGATGAATTAACAAGTTTTACCATGGACTTAATCTGTACAGTCCAGATTGCTGTGCTTTGCTCTGTGTTGCAGTGTGTGTGTTAGTGGCTCACTTTTTTGTTGTCTGTCCTCTGTAGCCATTTTTAGAGGCAGACAATTATGATCTCATTTAGCTCTTGTGCTGGGTCTGCAATGCTAACTGACTTCATTGCAAGTTGTAAAAGAAGCTCATCTATAATCTTAGCTCATTCTTTACCTAGTCCAAGGCCAGTTTAGGACCCAGAACAGAGAGAATTCTAGAGACCTCAGATTTGTTACTCGTATTTCCAATCTTTTATGGTACAATGAGGCATAATTTTCACTGGTTCCCACATTAATGTCCAGAAGACATTAATCTATTAATCTAAAGTGATCAGTTGTTTGTGGTGGTGTTTTGGGGTTTTTTTCTTTTACTTTTTTTCCCCAATACCCTGACTCCAAGTTTGTGTATTATGGACAAACAGTATTTAAATACAGTCATTCCTCTAAGGACTGCAGTGTCTGAACAGGTTCAAACATTTTAGTATTGCTATTCTATGCAGCTAATTGCAGCCAGGCTGGTGAGCTGTCATGGTAAGTTTTCACACATTGGAAGTCAGAGCTGGAGGGAAGGTGGCTGAGAAGTGTTTTTTCAGGACACCGATTGAAACTGTTGATACTGAAAGTAGCTTTGAAAGGCTAATGGGGAAGGTGTTCTTTTTTGCCTTGGACAATCTCTCCTGTAGTTTAGAGAAACTTAGAGAGAACTGGTGTAAAAAAAAAAGTAGGGCTTGTAAAATTAACATGAGCAGAAAATATGGAAGACAGATGTTGATGGGAAGCAATGAGTAAGGAATCACTGTACTAAGTGAATAAATTCAAAGCCTGTGATTAGGTAAATGTAAGCTTTTTTACCTACCAGCACATGAATTCTTTTTGCTCACGTACACATGTTGTAATGCATCCCTGTGCTTGGGTAACACCTTGGAAGACAGCTCAGGAAATCTTTTCTCTTCAGTTAAGCCCTTGGGCTGGGAAAAGACTGAAGACCTTTGGTTTGTTACTCCATCCTGAGAGAGGGCTGCGAGGGGTCTTTTGCTGCTGCCACCAGATGGGATGGAAGTCTGAGGCAGCCCCGTTGGCTGCTTCCCTTCTCGTTAGTATCTGTTATTTGTTAAATGTCAGCAGTATGTTGGCAGTTGGATGCATTGCCTTTTACTAACAGAGGTGACTTACTTTAGAACTACCTTTTGGTTGTGTTCCAGGTCCTTTGCAGTAAAACTGATGCAGAACTCAGGGCAATGTATGGGTAACTGCTATGGCTAAGTTAGAATCTCTTCCTACAGAGACTGGTAAGAAATACCAGCAGACATGACATCCCCTGTGGAGAGAAAAAGACTGGAAGTTAGTGCTTGTTTTCAAAATCACTGTATCTTCTTGGACCAGCTCTTCCAGTCTCCAAGATGTGGTCCTTTGAGTAAAGCTTTGCTTTAGTTCTTACTGTTTGGGAGCAGCTAGTGCATGCTGTGTCATGCTGCTCTGGGGCTCTGGGCAGGGGAGGACCTGCTTCACCTGGCAGGCTGATTGCTGAGCACGGAGCCACAACAAAAGGCCTCTTCACTCTTAGGCTCTTGCTGCTGAGGATTTCCTAGTTGAGGGAATTAGAAGAGTTTGTGAGTATGTTCTTTAGTGTGTGCAGTTTTCCTAGGGTCAGTTTTGCCTGCTGCCTTTGGTAGTGACCTTACAGCAACGTAACAGAGCTTTGAGCTCACAAAAGGTTCCCCGTGGATCATTTTCTGTCTTGTGAGATGAATTTCCTGAAATGGCTTTGCTAGAGCAGTTCAAATTGAGAGTTTCTTTGTGTGTCCCTGGAAGTCTACATCTTTGAGGCAGAGAATGGTAATTTTTCCCTATCCCAGATGGCTGTGTGCACAGTTGTAGTGAAAATACAGCTTATTCTCCGAAGTGAGACTCTTGTTCTGTGAACTAACCTCTTTGAAACAGACTCCTTTATGAGTTTTGGGCTTTCTTTTAGGTGTATTTAGAGGCAAAAAGAAGAAATGAAGAAGCAGGGAATGATGGTTAGATGTGCACAAATGAAAGAGAAACTTACTTTAAATTAGCTTCTGGATCATTGATACTATCAATTATTACATTAAGTAACATGCTGTTTGTATGAAGTTTATGGGGAGTGATGCCATGGTTTGATTTATCCTAGAGCAATGTAGGACTCTTTGCTCTGGAGAGTTAGCAATTTCAGTCCAAGGCAACCGCAGTGAAGCCAGTGGCGTATTCCGATTTTCTCATATTGGTAGTAACAGCTGAAACTCAGATTTCTGTGTGAAGCAGCTTTACAGGCAAAGGAACAAATTCAGCTCTGTTGCAAACTGTGTGACGGCATGATAGAACTGAAGTGGCAGTTGAGAGATGTGGGTTGCCTTTGAGAAAGCAAACTTGTTTCTAATTCAGAAAAGCATAGAAACCTGTAATTAAGTGTAGTTATCTGAATGGTCCTGTTGGGCCTGGACTTTGATTATGAGAGTATTTCAGCTGTATTTTTGATTGATCAGTTCCATTATTTGTGTGTTTCAGTTCCATTCGCTCTGAAATGGGGATGAGGGAATCAAACAAGCAGTGTAAGAGCTGACAGTGAATTAGTTGCAATATAGGTATCTAACTCGTAATGGCAATTCTGCAAACAGTCTGACTCTGAAGATCCTGAACATTGTGGTGGCTTGGTTATTTGTCTTTTATTTATTTGTACAATCAAGAGTGGGGAAAAAAAGCCCTGGTGTTGGGGTGGTTGTTCTAGCACAAAAGGGACGAGGGAAGTTGAGTGGATATTCTGGAGTAGAGTGCTCTTGGAGAACAGGGTACCCAAGAACCAGATATCTGACCCCGCATCTCCTTACCTCCATCCAGGGGTCCAGAGAATTCTAAGAAGCAGTTCTGGGGGTGGGAGGGAAATCTACTTCAAAGAAAAATATTAATTGTCCATCTAATGCATTGCAATAGCACCTTAGAAACACTTGAGTGAAAAACATATGTAAATAGTATCTTACGAACATGACAAAATGATACTGAAATTCCTAGAACAGGGTTATAATGAAACCCTGAGCCATGGCCCCGTGGTGGAGCTCAGTCCTGCTGTATGTTTCAGCTAGCAGGGAAGCTGGGCTTGTTTCGACCCTCTATGTGGAAACCTCAGCAGGATCTTGAGATTGGTGGCAGAGAAAGACTCTCATTATAAGTAAGGCAGGAGGAGGTGACTAACTGGTCGTCCTGTTTCTAGGTAGACTGAACGCAGTTTTTAGTCTAGCGGTTAAAGTATGTGATTACCTTAACCAGTCTAACTTTTGTTCTGTGCTCAGTTCTCGCTGGCAACAGAAAATTTTATTCCTTTTACAACCTGTCAGCTATGCCTATTTCCTTTTAATTCCTCTTTTCTCAACATCTATTTTTGAGCTAACAGAGGCTTATAGCCTTTACTTATAAAGCAGTCTCCCCAAGAAGTTTATTAAGGCTTTGCTGTTCCCTTTCTTAGCAATCTGGCAGTATTTTTCAACTACGTCTTTAAATTAGGAATGATCTTTGTACTACATAGGCTATGTAAAGCACTAAGTAAAATAAACCACTAGGTACAGTTCGAAGTCTAGCTATATGTAGTCCTTTCTTCCTTGACTGTTTCTTTACGTGTATTAAACAACCACTGGATTTATAAGAGAAAGACCTGGCCTACAGCTCCTGAAGCACAGAGTTCAGTCATTCTCCTTCTTCCCACTTTGCACCGGGGACTTCTGAGTTCTTTTCTGTTCAATCATAGCTCCAACAGGAAAGGTGAAAGAATAACAAGCATCTGAAAGCACAGAGAAAGGCAGTGCTTTTGTTAGAGAAGAGTGAATCTTGTCGGGTTCCTGAAATAAAAGAGCCGTCCTGCTTCAGGCCAAAAGAGAGAGCAAAGCTGCTGCAGTACCAAGGGGGGGATAGAGGTACCTCCCAGCAGACTCACCTGAGCTTCCAGATGCAGTACAACCCATTCTGTCAGTGTTTCCTCTCAGTGTGTTATAGAGCCTTATTTTTCATTTTAGACACCTTCCTCCTTGACTTGCTAATTCTGTGCCTGGAAAGCAGAGGTCTTTCCTGATCCTGCTCTAGGATTTAGAGTCCTTAAAGGCAGCTTTTGTGGTGCCAAAGTGGAAGGGATTTGATTTCTGGCCAGCTTTGGTGTGCTTTGAGATTGGCGGATAAGGAGAACTGCGTAAGGTGGCCTGGCCGTTGGGAGTGGGCATGTACCCTTTATATCAGGAGTGCAGTTGCTGTGGTACACTTGTTATGCCCTGGCCATGTGTGTGGGGCAGTACCTCAGCAGTGAAGTGCACTCTGTAAATTCAAAGGCCAGGTGAGTAGGCACCTGCCTTCCTCATCCTTGTGTGAACATCTCCATGGGAACTCTGCCAGCTCTTTGAACTTGTGTGCTTTATTGAGCTTCATTTGTTTAAAGGGAAGAGTGAGCTTTGTTCCCTGTTTCTTCTTGTGCAGGTCTGCACTAGTTTCCATAGGGACATGGTGGGTTTTACTCTGTTGATGTCTGTGGAGCGCCTGTCCCAGGTTCATGGGACCTCAGGAGGGAAAGATAGCTGCCATCACATCAAAAGCCTTTATATCTGTAAGCAAAAATAGCATCTACATCTGAGTTCAGGGTCACCCTCACCCTGATCATAGAATAGTTCGGGTTGGAAAGGACCTTAAGATCATCCAGTTCCAACCCCCCTGCCGTGGGCAGGGACACCTCACACTAAACCATGGCACCAAAAGGCTCTTGTTCAACCTGGCCCCGAACACTGCCAAGAACGGAGCACTGCAGGTGTTGCTTCCTCAGTGCTAAATGTTGCTGTTCCCCTTCTCCTTCTGCTGAGAGCTCGCTTCTGAGATTCTCCTCTCACCATCAGAACTGATGGTTTACTCAAAGCTGATCCACTTTCGCGGCTTGCTGGCTCTAAAGGCAACGATGCGTACCTCTGCTTGCCCTTGGTGGTGGCTCATGACCTGTGGCTGTGTGGAGATGGTGGGGACCAAACCAGTGTGAGTCTTCCCCCATGACGGGGGTTTGTGGGGTGATCAGAAATACAGCTCGTCCCATGGCTTGAGAGAGCAGGATCCTTGCTGGCCTTCTGCACTCATCCCCTGGGTTGCTTCCCTGCTTTTACAAGCCCCAGCCTGGCCCGTAGGAGCTGTGGAGGCTGCTTGCCATCCTAGAGAGGTGCGAGTCCCCTCAGCGCTTTCAGCCCTTTGTCAAAGCTGCTCTGTAAAGCACCACTGAAATAGGAGCTACAATAAGATGCCAACAGCTGGGCTGGCTGCACCCAAGAGGACAGAGGAAAGTGTGCTTTGTCATAGAGTCATAGAACAGTTAAGGTTGGAAAGGATCCTAGATTCAGCTCCCCTGCCATGGCAGGGCAGGTTTCTAAGCTTGTGCCCATCAGCAGGTCATAGAGAAAGCTCTTGATCTCTTTTTTGGGATCTCAAGTGCTTCTCCTGCTTTCCCCACTTCCTTCCCAGGGCTTTGTGGAATCGAGAAAGGAGAGAGAAATGAAGCTGGAAACGCAGGGCCAAAGGCTGGGCAGGTGAAGTGACGATAAAGAATTGAAAGTTCTGAAGTGGTAGTGCTGTTATATATCTGTGTATGTAGTGCGGTAATGTATCTGTGTTTGTAATGCTGCGATGTAGTATCTGTGATGTGTGCTGATACTTAACAAGTGGCTTCGGAGGACACAACATGGATAATATGGGGGTTTTAATAGTGATTTAGAACCTGTTAGTGATTTAGAATTTAAATTTTGCTGTGCATTTGTTGTTCACTTGCGAAGCTGAGGTACCAGTGCCCTTTCCTCTAACAACAGTGGTGTGAAAAGAATTCATTCATATTTGTTGAGGTCTTGGATACTGTGCTGGAATAATTACTGTAGTGATGGTCTGTTCTGTCTTCAGAGAAGGATTTGAATACAGTAGAGATACGGCTCAAGGTGAGCCTTGAGCAATAAAAATTAAACAAAACTTCAGACACCTCACACTAAACCATGCCACCCAACCTGGCCTTGAACACTGCCAGGGATGGAGCACTCACAACCTCCCTGGCCAACCCATTCCAGTGCCTCAGCACCCTCACAGGAAAGAATTTCTTCCTTAGATCCAATCTAAACCTCCCCTGTTTCAGTTTGAACCCGTTCCCCCTTGTCCTGTCACTGCAGTCCCTAATGAAGAGCCCCTCCCCAGCATCCCTATAGGCCCCCTTCAGATACTGGAAGGCTGCTCTGAGGTCTCCACACAGCCTTCTCTTCCCCAGGCTGAACAACCCCAACTTTCCCAGCCGTGTCCCTGCTTATGGCAGGGGGATTGGAACTGGATGATCTTAAGGTCCTTTCCAACCCTAAATATTCTATGATCCTTGTTTGTTAAGTAAATAGGTTTTGCTCTTTGTTCTTTACTTTTTGCCCTGAGACAGGGACCCTCTGGAAAGTGGATTCGTGATCCTGTGTTAAGAATGGTGTTGGAATGCACATCCTGCAGGGTTGAGCAAGGTTTGGCTCTGAGACTTGAACCCTAACATCTGTCTAACCTAGCATTTATATTGCTTTTTTTAACATGGCTAATGTTTTAATGTGTTTTGTAATTTTTTTCCAATTAAATCATTAGGCTAAGTAATGTTTTTTCTTTTTCCTTTGCAAAAATGACAATTTTCAGAACAGAGAAATTATGTGGAGTTGGAATACAGTGAGCTGGGAGGGGATGAATGAGATGAATCATCTTCGATGGAGGGAATTAAAGATCACTTGAGACATAATTATTGAACAATGCTTTCAGGCTTTCGTGATGCATAAACTACTGCTAACTTTGTCAGGTCCCAGAAGTAGTTCTTAAAATACACTTATATACCCATCCAGCGTTGGCTGTTTGCACTCTTGCTTAATATTTGACTTATGTTAGAAATCTGCCTAGGAGTAACATTCAGTGAGATAAAGGTATAACTTGTAAATCCTTGCAGTTTCTTGTTCCATATCCTCTTGTTTCAAACACGCCTACACCCCCAGCAAGTAAGTGCTGGCTAAAATAGAAACCGAGTCACATTAAACGACAGTGACCAATTTCTGCTTTTCCCATGCTGAATGTTGTCATGCTGCCTTCTGTTACTTGACATTTTTTGGGTTTCCTGTCATGTCTGTAATGATTAGGAAAGAATTCTGAGCACACGTTGCCTCTGTCCTTGGCAGTTATTTTTTGCTTTACTGGGAGACAATAATTGTGCTACTTGTCTATCTTCATTGCCAGGGTGATAACTACAGAGGGGAAGTGGGATAAGCACTTCAGTATTTCTGTAGTATGCTAAAAGCCTTGAATGCTTCTGGCAACCTGTTGGCGAAGTCCTGTAATGAAGATAAGCAGAAAGAAAACAAAAGGTCTCTGCTCTTCAGTGGGCAGAGAGGGGAATGCAGAAATCAGTTTCTGATACTGCTAGTTAAGCGTAGCACTGCACACTGCCTGA
This sequence comes from Agapornis roseicollis, assembly GCA_002631895.1. Lineage (NCBI taxonomy): Eukaryota > Metazoa > Chordata > Aves > Psittaciformes > Psittacidae > Agapornis > Agapornis roseicollis. The sequence goes on from NDXB01005123.1 coordinate 35,803, forward strand.
GCATCTGTGTGCTTACAATGAAAGTAAATCAGTTTAGATAAAAGTAAGAATAACAGCTTAAGCTTCTTGTCATTTCACCAGAACAGAAATACATCAAAAATGTCTTCTTCATAGAATCCCAGACTGGTTTGGGTTGGAAAGGTCTTTAAAGCTCATCCAGTCCCAACGCCCTGCCACAGGCAGGGACACCTTCCACTAGACCAGGTTGCTTCAAGCCCTGTCCAAGCTGGCCTTGAATGCTGCAAGTTTCTGGCAAACTTACACCCTGAAGTCATATCATACTCCATGCAATCAGGTTTTATCAGCTACATATTTAGTAAATGGGTATTAAACAGGAAAAAGGATATAGTTTTATAACATCTAGTTAGACAGGCACAGGTGCTACTCAGAGCCCTGAGGGGCTGGGCCAAACAGCGCTGAATACCCCTCAGTGACTCCACTGACATCCAGGCCAAGTACAAGGCAAGTCCTTGCACCTGATATTTCAATGCCGAGTCGCTGGAAAGATGTTGGGGTAAAAGAGCAGGATTGGAGTGTCACTTGGCACTGCTGAGTTAAACTCGAAATGCAGAGGGAGGGAACTGCAACGCTGAAGATTGAGTTCTTGCAGTGAAACAAGGTGGCCCATTATGGTTGGTTTTGATCCCAATTCGTTTTTAAACCAATTTGAACAGAAATGTGTTAATACACATTTGCTAAGAATATTTACCCTCATCCTACTTGATTACATTGCTTTGAAGCAGAGTTGCATTTTCTGCCTGAAAGGAGATGGTGTTATTTGAAATTACTGTCACACAAATTTAAGCACATACAATGATCTTTTACCTTTACAAATACACAAAGGCAGATACAATCAGGCCTAGTGCAAGAAGCAGGTATGGCCCATTTCCTGTGGTGAAAAATCCTGTTGTCTTCAACTACCTATCAAGAATAAAAAATAGATGCTACTTGAGGCCTCAACCTACTTCTTCTATACCAGATTCTAGATGAATCTTCCCACCTGCAGTGTGCTGTATATGAACATGACATGAAGGGGGCAATTTTTCCTCTTAATTTTTCATTTTTGCCATGTAAATGGTGTGAAGTAATCACGTTACCCTGTGCTGGTTTATGGCATTATGGCATGTGATTGCCTTGCCTTTTGTGGCCTATTCAATAATACAACATGCAGAGCAGGAGAGCTTGGTTTTGTCACCTGAGGTCCACTAAAGCATTCAACTAAATCCTTAATTATGCAGGTTACTTGCCTGGTAAAAGAGCAAAGTTGATTCCCTAGTTCTGATGAGAGGAATCTGTCAATCACTATTTTTGAGCAGTAGATGCTGTAGCTGAGCACTGATGTTTTGGCTTTTGAAAAACTTCTCAGTACACTCTTTCTGTCCCCTATTATCCCTCCTTGTTTGACAGCATTTCTTACATAGTTAAGGCTTAGTTTCCAGCTGGTCCTCTATGCTATAAATAAGAAATGGTTAAGAATCACTGTAGCTGCATGTGTTATTTTCCTGAGTCCATCTTCCCCTGGACACATGGGTGACTTGGCCCTCCAAAGCTGTGAGTTTTCCATTTGGCATCAGTGGGAACAGGCATCTCCTATAGCAGATAAGTTGGTGTTGTAAAGCTTAGTTCTGTGTCATGTCCCCCCTTCTTTTATATTTTTTTCTTATATTTTGTTTTCCCTTTTTTAAAGTCTTTTGTAAGCTGGAAGGTAGCAAAGATGCTCTGAGAGTGCAGCACGTATAAAACTGGTTCTTGGAGGTTAAATACTCATTGCTTCTATAGTACCATAGAATCATAGAATGGTTTGGGTTTGAAGTGACTTCAAGATCATCTTGTTCTAACTCCCTGCCGTGGGCAGGGATGCCTCACCCTTGACTGTGTCACCCAAGGCTCTTGTCCAACCTGGCCTTGAGCACTGTAAGGGGTACAGCATTTAGCACTTCTCTGGGCAACCTGCTCCAGTGCCTCACCACCCTCACAGGGAGGAACTTCTCCCTTAGATACAACCTGAACTTCCCCTCTTTAAGTTTTAACCCATCACTTCTTGTCCTGTTGCTGCAGTCCCTGATGAAGAGTCCCTCTCCAGCAACCTTGTAGGCCCTCTATGAAAGGCTGCTATGATGATGAGAGTCTGTCTACAGATGGCATGTGGACCTGCCTGGCTCCTCTCTCCCCACTTTGTCTCATTGTGCATAACAATGGTGAAAATTTTAAAGCCTATTTTTGGGGGCTGGGGAAATTAACAAAGCCAAGATGTGTGGGAGGAGAGTGAGGCTTGTGTGTGTGTCATGGTTTTTCTTGGGCTGTGGAGGGCTCTACGGATGTTCATCATTCTGTTTGGAAAATGAAGCAGCACAGCCTTAAAACATGATATTTGTCAAATAATTTGGTAAACACCAATGATTTGGAAAGCTCATGTACTGCACTTTATCGCAAGCATCCTTTTAAGAGATCTACTGACAAGTTGTGGTGGGAGGATTCTGTCAGTATTGGGTCCAGTAAACTTACAAGGGAAATGGTGGAAGTTGTTTCAGTTTACTGCATCACAGTTAGTTAGGAAGGCAGAACAAAATCAAGTTTTTTTTTCTTTTCTATGATAGCGTTGTGGACACATTTGAAAGTCATGTCCTCTGTGTTAGCCTTTTGTTCTCTGATGTTGGCTGTGCTTTAATGGTTCTTGATGTCTTGTGAGTACCAGGTTTCAGCTGGGATATTCTGCCTTTCTAGCTTTATGCCATCCTAATTGTTTCAGAATGTAGTCATTAACAAAAAAAGCGTAAACATTATTGCTGGTGTTCTTGCTAAGGGCAAGAAAGGCAAAAAAGGGGGACACATGTGGCAGTTCTATTTATATAAAAGCTTATTTTCAGAAACAAAGGCTTATGGAGCAGAAGGGATCTCTCAGTACCCCAAGCACGTTTGCTGTTACGGATGAACCCACAGCAATGGATGCTATCAAAGTTGTCATATTTTATTCATGAGTTCTGGTATGCTTGGGTGAAGTAAGAAAAGCAATGCTCCAAATCATAATTATGGTGTAAAAAGAGAAAACAGTTATTATTGTGACATTGCTGAAAATTCTTATATCTCTCAAATAATTCAATAAAACTCGCAGAGAATGACTAAGTGTGTTTGCTGTAGTTATGATTCTTTGTTGGGAGTGTTGTGGAACACTTCACAGATAGAATTTATAAGTATTTTGGGAGAATATATAAATGTGTGCTTATGTGTATTCCAAGAAACAAAGGCAACTAGAATCTTGAAGACAAACATAAAGAGGCTGACAGCGGAAATGATAGTTCAGTAGAGAGGGGCTTTGACAAATATATTATGCTCATGCTGTTATCATGCAGTTAATAAATAAAACAGACACCCAGGATTTAATTTGCTTCAGCAGTAACATGGAAGTGATTTTTCTGAGGGAAGGGAAACAGAAGAGAGAATTAGTTCACAAGGCACGTTGTTTGATATTTGTACAAATCGTATATAGAAAATAAAGAAAACCCATAAGATTTTAGTTATGAATGAGTTCAATGGTTTTATAGTAATAACTATTGTGTCAAGTCATTGGGAGTTCCTGAACCAAACAAGCAGTTCAGCATATGCTTCCTGTGAACTTCATGGATAATTTCATTGCCTTTAGTTGGATTATTCATGTGCTAAAAGGCTTTACTAGGCTGGAAATTAAAACCTTTGTGTAAGTGTAGCCAGGTCTGTTAGCTACCCAATGCTATCAGTAGCATTAGGCACTGCAACCTCTCTCTGCAAGTAAAGAAGCTGAGTTTGAGGTTTCTGCTTTCCTGGAAGTTTCCTCTTAATGAACTCTTTAAAACTAGTGTTTTGATTTACATGTTTAAGAATGCAGGTTCTAACCAGGGAGACAAATTCTGATTTCTGTGTGGCCTTGATGAAAGTAAACTGGGATTTTCATCAGTGTTAAAGTAATATAGGCATTAGCCTCTCTCCTGCTTCTTGTTGACTGTATCTGTCATATTCATGTTAAACTTAGGATCCTAAAGCACTTCAGAAGTAGTTGGTATTAGTATTTAGTTTTAATTCTGGTGCCATAAAGTATGAATGAGCAGCATTTGTTGTTACCTGCAAGAAGGAAGAGTGCTGAGCGAGCCATCAGATTTATTACATGTTGCTTAAAAGTACAAATGAACCAATCTCTCTGCATGCTGTATGGAAAAAAACTGTCATTTTTTTCCTAGTTTACAGGCACACTCTGGGATATAGTGGGAGGAAATCAGGTCCAACTCCAATTAGTAGTTATTTGCAAAACTTTTAGATCTGACTTTTTAATTCTAGATGGTGCTCAACCTCTGGTGTCGTCTTAAGTGTCTTTTAAACGAATGCGGGTAAAGAGCGTGTTTTGTCAAGTTCAGTGGATGTTATCATTTTCTTAAAGTTTTAATTTTTGGAATGTGTGACTTTGAGCGTGCCTGAAAATGTTTTGTAGAAGGGGAGGAAAAAAGTTCTTGCTTTTGCATGAAACCAGAACAGGAACAGTGGTTTTGGGTGGCTCATTATTTTGTTTAGCATTAGTGTTGGAACAGATCCCTGAAGTGGACAGTACTCCTGTAAAATGAGCAGCGTACCAGTAATGATTCTTAGCATTCACTGCTTCTCCCAGCATTGCATATGTTGAATATGCCGGTGTTGCTAGTGTGGTTCATGCTCTTTCTGTTCAAATGTTGTTGTTATTTTTCCAAATAGCATCTTTACACAGTGATGGGACACCTTATCTGATATAGATGAACAGTGGAAAAGATGTTATCATCAGTGATGCCTGAATTAATTCAGTTACAACACATGTAATTTGATTAACTCACATGATTTAAGAGCAGATGATGTGTTTTTACTGCTAGCATAAATTTTGGAGCATTTCTACCAAGCATTTAATTTAAGGGAGCAACCACTTGTAAATAGTCTTGATTTCAGCATGAGTCCCTTGAGGAAACAACAGAGCTTGTTTGAGAAGGAGATTGAGCCTGTGCCTGCGCTCAGTTAAAAGTGGCTGCCTTGAGTAAGAGGATATGTAGACTCGGCAAGGTGATCACCATTGCTCTCAGCAGGAAACTTGTTGCAAGGCCATTTGGTTTACTCCAGTTTTCTGATTTTGCTCCATAATGGCCAAATGTTTTGAAGGCAGCACCGGGCGCTGCACAGTGTGTGTGCCCAGGCCTGCTGCTCGTCCTGCTGCTGGAGGGGTGACTCCAGTGCTTGCTTTGGTCGTTCCGTCCATTTGGGAGGAGAAGAGAAAGAAGAAGATACGGAGACCCACATGAGGTGAAAGAGGGGCAGCTTCTCAACAAAGGCTTTGCTACAGCATTCTGCCTCTGTGCTTTCTCTGTCACCTAGGGCTGGTAGCTGGGGCTTGAGAGGCATAGGTGGCTGCCTTCTCTCTTGGCACATATTCATTTCCAGTACTGTGCAGTGTCTGCTTCTCTGTTTGTTCCAGAGTACTAGATTTCCACAATTCAGTTTGAAATGCTGGTGAAGAAATGAAGGACTTTAGGCTCTCTGACAACTACTTAATTAACATGAGTGTGGTCATTCCAGCTAGTGCTTGAGTCAAGCCACTTTTCAAGAAGTGAAGAGTCTGACATTAAGCCACTAAATCAACTAAATTATTGGTTGAGGGGAAACCTGATTTGATAAGTATGCTCCAATTTCTGAAGTCAGTAGCTCAAATTCTGCTGTCCCTGCCATCCGGAGTTTTAGGACTGGGTTTGCAATTGCTGCCTGAAAGGAATGAGATCTATGTATATAATTCTAAATGCTGGATTAATTTTGTTAGGAGAGACCTAGTTGTAAACTGGTTTGCAAACATGTATATCAAATTGACAGCAATATACACTTATTGCCAGGGTAGTTTTGCATCATGCGAAAGGAGAATTTATATTGAGGTGTACTATTTTTCTACCTCCTCTAGCAGAACTGCTTTTGCTGTATAGTCATGGGAACTCACCTTTCTTATTCACCATGGTAATTGCTCTATCCTTTAATTTAATGAAAACCCATTAAACTGAAACAATAATTAAAATGAGACATCATCTCTGTAGGAGGTTTGCATATTAAAATCACCAAGCATTTCACTGCAGACGGATCTTATTCTTGAGAAACAGTGTCTGAAGGAACATGTAAAGAATGATTTATAATGAATAATCGTAATTTAGAAAGCTGTACTGTTGAACGTGATATCACACTGTTTATCACTGACTCTGAGTGGAGCTAGAAAAACAAAAGCATTTACAATGTCTTTTCATACTGTTGAGAATACCTAGAAGCAGAACTGTGCTTGTGAGGAAACATCAATGCTCTTTTTGATCCTCTCTGTTTAGCGTGGTTCTAAGAGAAAGGTGAGATCTTTTCAAATCATTCTGGGTTGTTGGTGGGTAGAAGAGGTGCTGGGCTTCTCTGTTCCAGTGCTGAGGTACCTGGAGAGCATCACGGTGCCTGCTCAGCGCCCTAATGTGATCTTGCTTTTATTTTTCCTTGGCAGTCATAGAATCTGAGAGTCCTAGAATGGTTTGGATTGGAAGGGACCTTAAAGCTCATCCAGTTCCACCCCCTGCCATGGGCAGGGACCCCTTCCACTGGAGCAGCTTGCTCCAAGCCCCTGTGTCCAACCTGGCCTTGAGCACTGCCAGGGATGGGGCAGCCACAGCTTCTCTGGGCCATCACCCTGGGCCAGCGCCTCAGCACCCTCACAGGGAACAGCTTCTGCCTCAGAGCTCAGCTCAGCCTCCCCTCTGTCAGGTTAAAGCCATTCCCCTTGTCCTGTCCCTACAGGCCCTTGTCCATTTGTTACTTGTGTGTGCTGAGGAATGTTTCTTGAGGAGCAGGAAGGAGCGGGCATCTATCATCAGCAGTGTTTTGGGGTTCTTTGTTTTATTTTTGTTTTGTTTATGGTTTTTTTTTGTTTGTTTTCTTTTGACCAGTTCTTCAAAAGGTGATTGGAACCAATCTGCAGAAAGGAGTCTGTGTGCTGGATCCCACTTGGCTTTCATGAAGCACCTGGTTTTAGTGAGGAAGAAGGGTTTTTTCTGATGCTGTCTGTGTGTTTTCATCCTGAGCAGCTTTTAGCAGCTGTCCATACCGAGAGTCGCTAGTTTTGGATCTTTCTGCAGCTCTTGGTTCAATTTTTGGAAAGCTGATGACTTCAAAAAGATGGGGCATGATTGGATGGTTTTTGTTTGGTTGGGGTTTTGTCTGTTTGTTTGTTTGTTTTAAATAGAGACTTCAGTTTTATTGGATTTTGCCCATAGCAGTGTAAAAGCCAATATGCTGCAATATCTAATTCTTTAGATGCTGTAGCTGAAATGCAGGTTCTGTGTTGTTGCAGGCTGAATTTCTATTTGGTTGTCCAGAGTGACTGTGCAAAGGTTCTCCCGAAAGCATGGGGAAACAGATAGCTTTGGAATTATTGAAGGGACCAATGAAGCAATGCATTCTGCAGGAGGTTTACTACCAAAGTAAGGGAGCGAAAGGAAAAAGTATTCAAGCAAGCAGATGAATGAGGAAACGCTCTTTACTGTGAGGGTGGTGAGGCACTGGAACAGGGTGCACAAAGAAGTGGTAAATGCTCCATTCCTGGCAGTGTTCAAAGCCAGGACAGAGCCTCGGGTGCCATGGTCTAGTGTGAGGCATCCCATCACATGACAGCGGGTTGGAAATAGAGGATCTTAAGGTCCTTTCCAACCCAAACCATTCTATGATTCTATATCTGTTGCTTGAGAAAACATGAGTTAATTTAGAACTGAATTTTAGTATTTTTCCTCTCTTGGAAGTGTCTGTTAAAGAAAAATGATTTCCCGGATGGATTGGGATTCAAGTTGTAGGAACTGGTCCACATTTTTCATCACTTAAAACTCCAGCCCAGATGGTCAGGTGCTTGCCATTGTATCATGGATTGATATCATCATCCAAGTAAGTTTGGCAAGAACTCTGTTCTGCTGAAGGTAGAAAGCTGCTTTACTTGATGCTCTGAGATGATTTGTATCTGTTGTACTTTCAAATAACTGTGTATACTTGCTTTTTTTGCTTGCTTAATTTTGGGAATGTTCTGGTATGTTTAACCCTCCTCATCCAGATAGTATTTCAAATTAAGAAAATATAATCACATAGAAGGGCATATGAAACTTGTATCTGTGTTTGTTTATTTGTATTGCTGAGATTGCATTATCATTCAAGCATGAAGTAATGTTTCACTGAGTCTTACTGTATAAACCCATATTGTTCTATATTATGTAGGAAATACAGCATTTCATTACAAGCAGACAGTTATTTTTATAGAGAGCATAAAAAGTATTTTCCCTTTCAGGCACCTGTGGTGAGGGGATGTGTGTATTCTTAATTTCTTTTTCTTTTTTCTAAGTGTAAAAATCAACCTGAGAATAGAAATCTCTTATTCTAAATGGGTTGTGTTCCCAGTTCATTTGTATGGTACTTTCTGCAGAAATGGAGGAAAATCCAAGCAGATGACATATGCAGTGAGCACACGGTATGAAGAGGGGCACTACCAGAGGGAGCAGGAGTTGGAGTGATGCAGTATGGTCTCATGTCTTCAACAGGGCTTCATGCAGTTCCTTCCCAGCATTTGGGCCCTTGGTTGCAAGCCGAGGGCTGTGCTTGGCACCCCAGGAGGCTGACCTGAAATGGCAGGTCATGTGCAGTCTGGAGCCTTGGTGGGCTCCTCAGCTAACACACCTATTCGCAGGCTGTCAGGTCACCTTTGCCATCCCACCATGGAATTGCTGGGAAAGCCCCCTTGCTGTAGTTACTGCAGCTGAGTTACCACCAACAGCCTTTCTGTAGGGAATTCTGTACCTGCTAGTGTGATTTTCAGTTGTCTACAGGTACTGGGTGTTCCTAGGCACTGGTAGTCAGTAGAGCTACTTCAATTAAATAGCACCATACTTAGGAGGGTGTTAGTTTTTAGAAGTTATCTAACTTCCTTTGTAAAAACAATACTGGCATATTGCTGCAAAGCAGTATGTAAATAGTTAATTTTGTAGTAGTTTGATCCCAAGATTCTGGAATGAACTTTGGATCTTACTGATTTTAATCAACAGAGAATGAATAGGTGTTGCATGTGGTTTTGATGTATTCATGAGTATGAAGAACATAAGGTATAGTACAGGATTTCAGAGGATGTTTCTCAGTACAGTAGTCAGTGCCTTGATTATTCATTCATGGTTCTGACCAAGGAGATCTGTATCTTTGTTTAAGATTTGGTGGATAGATGGCAGGATGTGGCTTTGTATCTGGCTCCTCCTACAATGAGAAAATGTTGGACTTTGCAAGGCTTGACTAAAGCTTTATCATACGTGCTCCACTGACAGCACTGCCTGTGATTTCATGTGAAAGAAGCTTCGAAGGCTTTGATAAGTCGTAGAATCATAGAATCACAGAATGGTTTGGGTTGGAAGGGACCTTCAAGCTCATCCTCATGGTATGAAGTTCCAACCTCCTGCCACAGCCAGGGACTCCTTCCACTAGACCAGGCTGCTCCAAGCCCCTGTGTCCAACCTGGCTTGGACACTGCCAGAGATGGGGCAGCCACGGCTTCCCTGGGCACCCTGTGCCAGGGCCTCAGCACCCTCACAGGGAAGGATTTTGACTTCTCATTTTTCATTTCTGGCAGTAGTGACACCTTTATGAAAATAAATACAAAATTTGATAAGATACAAAGGTTCTGAATCTTCAAAGCGAGAATAATTATCTTCAAAGTCAGCTGTTGGACGTTTTATCTCTGAGTCTTACTTGTACCTTGGAACTTAGTACCAGTGGATTGTCTGCCTGTATAGATAGAAAGCTGGATATCGGAGAATTTGCTGGTGTATCTCCCTCATCAGACTTTCTTTAAAGAAGCTGGATAGTGTCTATGGCCAGTAATAGCACCTGCTAGGTGAAGAGGATGATACAGGTAATGAAATCCTCTGGATAAAGACAAAATCTGTTTTTCTGTGCTGAAGGTTTATTCCTCCATTCTCCTTCCTGGTGGCAGTGGAAATTATTTCTGCTCTTTGAAGCTTTATCCTCTGCTATGATCAAAGTGGCATTGGACAGACAAAGAGCTCGATGCGGTAACATGAGCATTCCGTTTGTTTATCAGGTGAATCTGAGCCTCTAGCAAAAGTTTTTAAATGATGCCAGTGATTTTTGGTATCAAATTTGCAGGTATTTTCAGAGGTGAGCTTTTCACAGTGCAAGTGTGTTATGGATTCCGAGTGTGTAAGCTCATTTGGAGGGCTTTAAGCTGCACAGGGAAAAAAATGAGATGCCCAATTACAAAACATTCTTGAATACTTTTGCCTTAGAGTTTGGTTTTAGTCCATGGGATTCCTCCAGTAGTCACATCTTTGAGTTTCAGGGTGTTTTTTAAGCCACTCTCTCCTCTCTCTGTCTGCAAAGCCTCATTTAATGACACAATGCCTTTTTGTTTGGTTGGGTTTGTTGTTTTCCTGCAGTGAAATTCTGAATTGTGAATCGCATGACTCCTTTGTGTGTTGCAGCATTCATGCTGGGCTGGAGTCTCTGGATTCAGTAGAGTTATATGGTTTTCTACTAGCTGAGAATTTCTGCCACTCTTTCTGGCTTCAAAGTAAACCTTTTGGAAGGAAGCACACCAGGCTTCTAATTGGTTGTGACATCCTAGATCTGCAAGTGGCACAGGTCTTGCAAATGCGTGACAAATGCCCAGCACGAGAGATATGGCGAGGGGTGGGAAGGTGAAATGTTGTGATTTCTCCCTTTTGTCGTTAATCATCTTTTATAGCGATGGGGTATTGTGAATAAAAGGATGCCATAAAAATGAATGTGGTGGGAGGTGACCATTTGAATCTTAGAAGATCAAATACAAGAAGGTTTGCTGCTGCTTGGACATCAGCAGAATTAGGGAGACTGGATTATTTCTGGATCTGCCTGGTCAGACTGTAGTTTAATAAATATTGTAGGAGCTGTCATGCTTTGTCTAAACTGAGAAATCCCTGAAATTGTGATTGAAAGTGGATTGCAACTGTGTTGTATTTATTTCTCGGGCATAAGCACAGCCATAAGGCTTTAGTAGCAATAATACGTCTCTGCCTTACACAGTCAAGGACAGGTTTCCTCTGATGTATGGTGGAGAGGTGGTAGCAGAGTCAGCAGTGAGAACTGAAACTGGGGCTTGGTGANCATAAGCACAGCCATAAGGCTTTAGTCTCTGCCTTACACAGTCAAGGACAGGTTTCCTCTGATGTATGGTGGAGAGGTGGTAGCAGAGTCAGTAGTGAGAACTGAAACTGGGGCTTGGTGAATGGTTCTGGGAGAGGCAGTGCCTGAGATGTCCCTGAATTCAGCAGCCTATTTATCTGACTGCAGCACGCCTTATTTACAGCAACTTAATCTGCTCGCAGCAGGCACAAAGGGCTCAGCATCCTGCTAAAAATCCTGTCAGGAAATCAGGAGATGACCGGTTGTGACAAGTGGACAGGCTGACAGAGACGGCATTTGGGTTTTTCCATGGAACAAATGTAGTGGTGGAGTACGGTAGATGAAAAATACTGATGGGGAAGTGAAAAATATAATCTGAATCTTTCTGGCTTAGCGTTTTTACTGGACTGTTTCCTTCTTTCTTAGATGTAGAAAGAGAAATCCACACACCACCCCATGTAAGCGAGAAGCTAATTCAGCTCTTCTGGAATAAAAGTGAGTTCACGTTTTTGGCCACCCTGCAACAGAAGGCATCAACCTCTGGAGTTCTGCTGTCCATCCGAGAGTTAGAGCACAGGTAAGAGAAAATTGCCTCTCTTCTGTAGCGGTAGCAACATAAATGACACTGAGTGCCCAAGTGGGCCGTTTTGACGTGTTGAAATGGTAGGTGTAAAATCTGGCATAGAAGTTAAAGCCTTTCTTCATAGTCTGTGATTTTGCTGGTTTTTTCCTGGTCGTTTTTTGGGTTTGGTTTTTTTTGGTGGTGTTGTTTGGCTGGTTTTTGTTTGTTTATTTTTTTCCCCCTTTTGTCATAGGAGGAATGCGTTATTTCTGTAGCCTGGTCTTTTAGATGGGAAGATCAAAGCCAATGTAGTATGGGTGCAATATACTTTGGAAGTTACAAACCTTGTAATGCCATTTCCCTTAATGGTTTATCATCTGTGCTTTGAATTTGCTTTTTCATTAAACTGATATGTTTCCTGTTTCGATGTGTTTTATAATATTTAAATAAAATCACAGAATCAGCCAGGTTGGAAAAGATCTTTCAGGTCATAGAATCATAGAACAGTTAGGGTTGGAAGAGACCTTAGGATCATCCAGTTCCAACCCCCCTGCCATAAGCAGGGACACCTCAAACTAAACCGTGCCACCCAAAGCTTCATCCAGCCTGGCCTTGAACACTGCCAGGGATGGAGCATCAGATCCAACCTTTCCCTCAGAACTGCCAAGGCTACCACTAAACCACGGCACTAAGGGCCTTGCCTACATGGTGTTTGAACACTTCCAGGGATGGTGACTCCACCATTTTCCTGGGCAGCCTGTTCCAATGCCCTATCACTCTCTTGGAAAAGAAGTTATTCCTAATGTCCAGTCTAAACCTCTCCCCGCACAGCTTGAGGCCATTTACGCTTGTCATGTCACTTGTTCCTTGAGTGAAGAGACTAAACCCACCTCACTACATCTTCCTTTCAGATAGTTGTAGAGAGTGGTAAGCTCTCCATGAGCCTTCTTTTCTCCAGGACCCTCAGCTGTTCCTCATCACACTTGTGCTCCAGGCCCTTCACCAGCTTTGTTGCTCTTCTCTGGACCCGGTCCAGCACCTCAATGTCTCTCTTATAGTGAGCAAAAATATTTATAAATAATATGTTTTCTTGTTTTGAGATTCAGCAATTAAGCTGCTTACGCCTCTGTATGTCTCCTGCTTGTCGCTTTGTGAATGCTTTCTTCATGATTTTTTAGGGCTCAAAGAACTTTGTACCTAGTCTGACTTCCTGTCATAATAGAAGCAACAGGATGTTCTTTGGGTGCTCCCATTTCAAACAATGCCAGTCATTCTGCAGCATTTCTTTTAGGAAAAAAAAAAGAAAGAAAGAATCCTATTGGTAGTTAATTTTGTTTATCATGTACATGATACACAACTTTTAGCCCCCTCTCTTTCCTCTTGTTGAAAAAGCCTGTGAAGGAGAAGACGGGCTTTATGATGACCAAATTGTCAATGATGGCTTTTGCCAGTGCAACAGCAGAGATGTCTGTAGCTAAGGGGAGGACTCCACTACTTTCTTATTCTATCATCATACTTTTCTGTCCCCTCTACTTTCTTAATGGTCTCTTTCTTTTGCTTTATTCCTTCTCAGTTTCAAGGCCATTGTCTCAATACAGAAGAATATTGTTGTATGTTTCACAAGGATCCCTCCCTCCAGCTCTTCCTGTTTTCCTCCTCTCACCCTACCATTGCTTTTGTCATTACTTTTTAATTCCTCCAAGCTTTTCCAGGTCATTGTATCCCTCTGAAGTCATGGTTAACAGGATCGGTTTGCTATGTTAAGGGTTTTTGATTTTTATTTTCATTGAAGAGAAAAAGGACCTTGAGGAGAGCCATTGACAGAGCAACACTGTCAGATGCAGGGACACGTGCATGCACTCAGCGAAATCCAAGGTCAAAGTAGACAGGCACTGATGATTATACAGCGTAAGGCACGTGGAGTTTTAGATACTGCTTCTTCCCAAGTTAGCTACTTAACCCCTCTATCTCGATGGGCAGAGACAGAGGCTTGTGGGGAGATGTGCTATGCAGTATTAGCACGTCAAATTAATAGAGATCTGTTTAAAAGCACGCACAGTTGAAGTTTTGGGTGCTAGCCTCGCATAAGCCTTTATAGTTCTGTGTAGCAACTGAGGTAGTTTCAGCCTGTGTAGCTGTGTAAGAGTTGAAACAGGTACTTCCAGTGTTTCTAATGACTGCTGTTAGATTATGAATGTTGGCTTACTGCCATTATCTTGCTTTTCTGAACTCATTGTTTATGACTTAAACCAGTCACCGTTTCTTAAGTTGCTACTTGGACCTTGATAACAATAGTGCTTTCAGACCCTTAGGTCTGTAACGACAGAAATTAATTAAATGAATGACAGTGGAGAAAATACTTTTTAGCATTTTGAGGAGTAGAGAGCAAAGATTTGGGCCCTGCTTACATTATGATCAATGTCCCCTGCTTACATTATGATCAGTGTAATAGCAGAACTTTCAGCTTGGTATCTTTTTTAGTGTTACTGTAACTGCTTAGGTCAGTGGAGTCTTTAGCCTTGCACATGAGTTGAGATGTGTGCAGGCCTTTGGCACAGGGGAAGTCTGTTTCAAGTTGTTGCTGGATATGAAAACAGATAATGCAAAGATAGTGGTAATAAACATCATTATGTTTCAGCATGATTTAGACGTATGTGAATAAGTATAAAGGTACATTTATTACCTTTGATACCTAACCAATATAGTATTTGTCTATGAAAAAGCCAAGAACTCTTTCCTCATGCACAAAATAGGATCTTTTGTAGTTAAAGGACATAATATTTTTTAACTTATCAGCATGCCAAAAGTGGTTAAATTTTGAGGCTTCAGAACATTCAGAGGGTCAGCAACACTTGGATAAAAGCCACGTTACCTGTTGGTACAGTAGTTCGTATCTTTATGGGTTTTTTGTTGTGCACAGTTTTGATTGTTGACAAATAGGTTTTATTCCAAGAAACAAAAAGGTGTGTGTACACATACACACGCACACATACATATTTCAAGTGACATATGCCAGTGTAACTAGTTCAAAAGGCAGTTTTGCATGATGTGAGTAGTAGAGACGATCACCATGCATGGAATGCTTGGTTTATATTGCATTTCTGTAGAAGTTTTAGCAGGATTTTATTTTCCATTAATAGCATGGAGCTCTCAAGCTAAAGGTATTAAAATAAGATGAATACCACTTTTCTTGAAATCAGTAATTCAGATGTGCTGTTTTGTTGTAGTAAATAGATATTTTGCAACAATTAGAGACTTGTTGTTAATTTATATCATCATTTGATGGACAGGATTTCTGTTACAATGATGATAAATGTATCTTTGTTAATATTTTATCTTGTTGAATCAACTTAATGATTATAAAGATTTTGTTTTCATGATCCAAATGTATTAGAATACAGTTTGGAAAATGGAAAGCTTAATTGACAGGGATTGAAGGTAATTGAGCGGCCTGTTAGGATGTGCAGACTGTGTACATAGTCATCGGGAATATAGTGGTAAATATGGAATTATAATTTTTAATTCTAAGTGAAGACAGCAAAGCATAGTACAGGATGGACAAACATGTTACTTGGGGACGAAGAAGGTAGAACATACTTTCTTTACTGGAGAATTACTCTATCCAGTTCTTCCTAGAAGGTCTTTGTGAGCTATTTTGCTCCCAGTCTTGGTTCTGCAGACCACCAAGAAAAGGACATAAAACTTACTTGAAATCCCAAACATAATGAATCCTTATTTCAATAGTGATTTAATACAATTTCATCTGAAGCTGTCTGCCTGCTCCGTACCTGCTCTGACCTTGCATGGTCCAAAACCCAAGGACATAAACTAGAGGGAGTCAGCATTGCCGTTGTGCAGCTCTCTAGGTTGGAGGTACGTAAAAGGTTTCTTCCCACTGTTGGCCAAGATCAGTATGTGGAGAAATCTGCCATGGATGTTCAGGTACCCAGACTAATGTTCTTTGAAATACTGGCTGTCACTAAAGGAGCTGACTACGATTTCCTGACTTCCCTGGGGCACAGTTTAAAAGCCATCGTTTAGGTATGTTACACATAACTAGCAGTGTGTCTCCAAGCATCCTCTGGTAGTGATGTGGGAAGTAATAATCCTCGATCACGCTTTCTAGTTTTTCATCTGGCAAAATTCCCCTTGATTTTTGGATAGTAACCTGTTGGGTGTTTGCTTGTTCTGTTACAGGCTGCTCTCCAAAGAAAAATTTTCTTGTTAATGCTCAGTTTGGTTTTGTGCAAAGCAGAGAAATTGAGCATTTTAATGCAGAACATACAAAACTAAACTAGTAAGCAGAGCCATTATCCATGAATTACCCATAAAAATAGGACAGCGTCCTTATTGACCTTCTCCTCAATGTCTCCTTGTGTGCTTTCCCAAAGGAGCTGTTGCTTCTGTTACTCTTACTGGTTCCTAAAGCAGCAGGATGAAAACTACCTGTTTTGTAAAATGCCAAGTTGTTTCTCCCTCCCTACTGTTCTGTTGCCATCCGGCGTCTGTCTTCTGTTTGCTTCATGTTTATTAGTGCTAACTTTCTACCCATGGATTGTCATTCTTTCTAAAGAGTTTCAAAATGAGAGATCCCGCCAGGATAGAACTACAGAGAGATTCATGTTCCTAAGATTTTCTTAAAGAGAGCACTAAACCCTTTACTTCTATTAAGTTTTCTTTTTCTCTTTGTCTTTTTGCTAATAACCTCTGTCCAGGACCTGAACTTCAGAAAATTGATGCCATGCCAAATCTTTGGAAACTTGTAAGATAATTGTACTGCTGTGGTGAAATGGATTTATTGGGTGCAGAACTTGGCCCTTCGCTACGTAGCAGCAAGCTGTGTTGACATAGATATACTGGAGGGTTCTGATAAATAGGTCAGGCTAATACTGAAGGATTTTTATACCTAGCAAGTAGATTTTGTCTGGGGAGAGGAACCGGACAGGAGACTGCAGTACACTGTTGACCACTTCCCGCCCAGTGACCCTATGAACAGCTTCTGGGACTGCTGAGGAGTAGATGGAAAGCTGCCTGCTCACCAGTAACAGCCAGAAGGCTATCAGGCTGTAATATGTTTGATTAAAACCACAGAAGAGTAACAAGGTAATTAAATTAAACACTGAAACCTAATGAATGAAAAGAAACCTGTGCAGGTCACCTCTGATGCTAGTTGTACACCTGAAAGATTGGGTCTAGTCTTGCAGATTATTCTCTGCAAGATCTGTGGATGTGTATTGGATCTCAAGATGTCCAATATTCAAAAAGGGAAGGAAAAACTCTGCAAATGTATCCATTAACCTTTTTCTTTTAGGCTAAAGGTCAGATCTTCATTAATATTTATAGGTAGATTTGCTTAACTGCAAAGCTGTACAGAGAATATTAAGATCCTTGGGCGACATGGTCTAGTGTGAGGCATTCCTGCCCATGGCAGGAGGTTGGAAGTAGATGATCTTGTGGTCCTTTCCAACCCAACTGTCTATGTTTTTTATGATCCACCCTTATTTTCATCCCTCTGAATGCGATAATGGGAAATTTGGGATGCATCTACAAGCCTTTGCTCACCACAAACAGGTGAGCCTTGTTTCTTCCAGTATTTTTTTCCTTCCATAAAGGTCTTTAGGGATGCAAATGCAAATAGAAGTGGGTCCACCTGCTTCCCTGCTTGAAGTTAAAGTATGCAAAAGAGGCAAGTGAGGAAGAACTATTACATTCCATACATCTTCCCCTGATTTAAGTGCTATGAAAAAAGAGTTACAGCTTGAGGAGCTACCTTCCATCTCATGGCTTCCTGCTGTGAGCAGGTGTTTTATATGCACCAGGCTGACAACTGTTGTCTCTCTGAAGCATTAACATGCTGCTGATAACCAGCTGTTGAAACACATTGATTGGACCTTGCTGGTGGTTCGAGCAGAATGGCTGACAGTTTGAAAGTCTTTAAAGCTGCATTTGGACAGTGCAGGAATGTCACGGTCAGCCAGGAGCGTGACATGTGGATCTCCGAGGAGTCCTCTCCAACATGTTGCATTATTCTGTTTGGTTGGTTGATGGCTGTCTGATACAGGCAAAACAGGGAAATGTCTCAGACTTACCCTGAATGCAACTGTCTGCTCAATTTAGGCTGCTCATTATGAACACAACTCTCCTAGTTAATAAGACTATTATCCGTAAATGGTCACTTGCTTAGCTGAACATTTTGCTGGGTGATGTGACTGGTTTTTGGGTGGTATTTGCGGTCCAGTAAGGATGACTGTGTGCTTTCCTTGCCCCAGGTACAGCCTTCTGAAAGGGAGGAGGATGGCAGTGCCTGCTCTCATCACTGTCAGCTGTGGAAAGCTGCTAGTGCTCAGATGGCAGTGGTGAGGGAAGGAGGAGATCCACAGGGCAGGTGGGGCTGTGGGTGTACCGAGAGCAGGGACAAGCAGCCGTGTGGCTGGGCCTTGAGGGAGCAGAAATAAAGAGATTTTTTGCTGGGAATCTGGAAGAAATGTGTGGAATTTGTCATAAAATGACTGAAAAGCTGCTGAAGTTGAGGGAGGACCCTCGTAAGGGCACTGCAATTAGAGTGATTTGCTTTCAAATACTGTAATTTGACTCAGGTGTCAAACCTCATTAGTTTAAAAGATTGTATTACCCTCTTTTGTTTTATTGCAGTCTGGTATTTAGAGATTGGGGATTCAGGGATGTCCTGAGCTTTTGCTGCAGTGATAAGGGAGGGAGTGGATGGGGGCTATGTTCCTCTTTGGTTACAGCTCTGCTGCAGCTTCTGTGGTCATGCTGGCAGCTTCAGGCTTCTGCATACCCACAGTGATCCTGGAGCTAATGATAGCTCAGAGTTCCAGGTTAGCTTTGAAAGACTGATATCCCACACTTGGCAAGTCCTCAGATACAACTGCTTTGTGGGCTGCAAACGATGCACTGCAGAAACTAACCTTTGGCCAAGGGTTGTGGGTGATGAGCCCTGCAGTGACTGCTTCAGAGCATAACTGTGCCTTGTGTTCTTTGCTAGAGTTACAGCAATAGTGTGAGTATAAGGAGACTGTGTGAATACGAGGTGACTCGGTTTTGGAATTGTGGTACGTAAAGAAATGATTATTTTCTCTTGTCAGGTTACTTTTCTGCCACACTAAGTTCACTGGGTTGACATGCCTTATTGCTACTGAATGGCTGGATCTGAGGCAAAAAATGAGGTAGGAATAAGCAGGCAGGAAAGGGATGACATCTCTTTCAGGAGTGGTGTCGTGGTTTAAACCCAACCAACCATGCAGCTACTAAGCTACTAAAGAGAAGAAAAACTAACTGCAACTGCTGAACCCAGGACAAGTGGTTATACCAGACTGCATCCCTTACTGTGTGATCAGCCTCCCTCTATGTCTTGTCAGGGGATAAAACCAGATTTCTCCTGTTATTTGGCCACTTCTTGCAGATACCACTGGTTAGTAGTGATGTCTTGGTTCATGTCTCTGTGCCTATGTGTGTAAGAGGACAGCGTGGGGTTTGCTGTTGGTGTCTTGTTTGTTGTGAGGATTTTTTTTGGTCTTTTTTACAGGTAGCACCTAAGGAGCCATGACTTTACCTTACCTCAATTGATAGACTCCTTTATGTCCTGCTGACTGTGCTAGCTTTGGAGCCTGCTAAGATGCTGTACTATTTTTTAGGGGCAATGTGGTACTACCTGCTTGGCTTACTATGAATAAGAAAGAGAGAAGGTCTTTTTCAGAGAGTAGGCAGGTAGTTTCCACAGTGAAGATAGATTTTTTTAGACACATGAAATGGAAACAAAAATGCTTAGGGTCAATCCTTGCGACTCATGCCATGAAAATGAGTAGCTGCTTTATACCAGCTCTGACTCCAGCTGTCTTTTAGCTTGCAGGCAAACATTGGGTTACTTTTTTTTCTTTACATGAAAAAAGAAGGAAGTATATTTGTATTTGGATGACCTTTGCCTAGTTGCAGGTACACAAATGCATGGTAAATGCTTAATGCCTTGCAGCTTGCATGCCCAGCTGCCATGTAGAAGATATGTAGAACAAAAGACAAAATGTTTATTATGAAAGATGTCAGTGTGGGTGTTTTTGTTACCAAGTGTTTCAAGCTAGGCTGCCATGACATGGTTCCTGTTGTTTGCAGAGTGGTGTGAATGGAAAAATTAAGTCATTTAATTGACTGGAGTTAGTTCCTTTTGTTTGAAATTGAAGGATAGAAGTGTTTGAAGGACTCCTGTTTAGGTAGCGAACAGCACAGTGAAGTTGAACTTTCAGAATTTTACTTCAGAGTTTGAAAGAATTTGGTATTAAGTTTCAGTTTATTTTGGGATTTGCTTGCATAGGAGGTAGGTGATGATAGAATCTTATTTTGTGCAATGTGTGGGATTCGGCTTTTGCATTTTCTTTTGTAGAAAGTTAATGTGTTTTTTCAGTGAGACACCTTCATTGTCACAGATGATCCTCCTTCTACTCACGAGACCTTTTGTGCTACCTGATGTCAGTCTGATTTTGCTCACGAGCTTTGATGGTATCAGTATGTAATCACTGCCACAGCAGTAAGTCTTTAATGCCGCATCAGTGAAGATTTGCCATGTATGGCTTTGCTGTGCAGCCTCTCAATCTGTCTGTATTGAAAGTAGCTGTGAAAAGTAGCTTTGTAAGTATGCATATGTAGTGGAGGACTAGATCTGTACACTGAAATAAGAGCATTTATTCAAAATCAAGTGTTTTGCAGGGTGTAATGCTTCAGAGGTTGGGATCTTATTCTGGCACTTGTTAGGAACTGGGATACAAGAGCAATGCCTATGGAAGCAACTGAAATATTTGCCTTAACAGCTGTCACTTGTTCTAGTTTTGCATCCTTGCAGAACCATGGTAACAACTACAATGTGAGTGTTTACTTTTGTTTGAGGAGATACATCTCCTGTTTCAGAGCCACTGCTTTTGCTTTATATGGCTTCATTGACAAGGCAGTGCTCAGGCTTATGCCTGCCAGCTGACCTGCAGGATAGGGTACCCAGTTGACCTGCAGGGTAGAGTACTCAGTTGACTTGCAAGATAGAGTGCCTGCTCTTGGCATGACTTGGTTTCCACTGAGGAGCATTAGAACAAGATCTCAGTTACTTCTATGTTGCTGTCTGTGCTGAGCCACTTGGTAGCACAACCAAGGTAAAAACATGGTTGCGTGTACCACGATGCACAAGGGCTCCAGCAGTGGTAAGGAACAGTGCAAGGCCGAAAGTGTCATGATCTGTGATTCATCACAGTATCTCTGTGGATCAAATACCCTGAAATCTGTGTGCTAATGGATGCAGATTCTTTGGCTGTTTGTCTGTAAACACATCTAGAAGTGTTTCTACAAAGATGCTAGAGCACAGTTTTGACTGAAGCCATTTTGATCATTAAACATTATTAAGTGTTCCGATATTCTGCTTGGCATGGTGCCGTTGTCAAATGAAAAAGCGATGTGCACAAACATGTCCAAACAGGCAAATTCCTGCAGCAGCTTCCTGAACTTTGGCAGATGAATGGGCTGGTCTGTGAATCTTCTTTGAATTTGCTTTGCTATAAAAAAATATAAAAATCTGTGCAATGACCAGACTGACAGAACTTTCCAGAAGCTCCTGTTCATTAGCAGCCTGTTTCTTATTATAGCAGTGAGAAGCTATATATGTGTATCTAAATAATACATATATATATATATATAATCCAGCAGTTGATAGTCCTGACATCGTAATTTTGCTGCCACATGTGCAAGGTGAATGGTGCTCCTGTCTTTGAAGTCCTGGGGTTTAGTGACCTTCTCCCACACAGTGTTAAGCAGATGCACAACTGTTTTGACTAGCTGGCACCCCAAGTTTGTACACATTCACAGGGATGCCATCTGTGCTTGCTGCCTTGCCCTGGGACATCTGTTCAGTAGCTCTAAGAGCATCTGCTCTAAGTGTTGGTGCTGCTGCTTGAAAGGGGCTGTGGGGCTTCATTTGGCACTTGATCATGGCTGACGGAAGTTGTAAAGTCAGAATGAGAGCTCTACTTTATTTATGTTAACATGATGAAGGGGAAGATTGCCAGAATTGAATGCAAAAAGTAGCTTTGCTTTAGTTCTTAGAGCTTATACTGGAGCATTTAATCAGTATTGTGTTTACCAGATGGTGTGCTGTCTTCACTGTGGGATGTTTTAGTGTCTTAGGATAGGTGTTAGCTTCTAGATAAAGATCTAGGAAATAAAAAAGTGCTGCATACACTTAGGATATGCAGAAGGACTTGTATCCCAGTGCTTTTCTTGGCGTTTTATCTTGTTTGTAGTCTGAGAGCCCTCCCTCCTTTGGCCACTTCTACAACCTGACAGCAATAAAATCTTTGAACGAAACATGGTGATGTTTGTCACAGGTTAAGTTCACTGCTGTGGTGGATAAGATGGATAGATAAATACCTGTCTTTAATGTTAATGGTGGATTAAGCCATTTCACCTTATAAAAATACTTTGCTTTTTCTGCTTCAGGTATCTTACATGTTCTTACTTTACGTTGATAATAACTCTTCCAGTTTTGTTGGTCATTCCATCCACAGCAGCTGTTTCCAACTTAAATATTCACTATAGTTGTGAATAAAAGGGGGGGGGGGGAAGAGAAAATATTGAACATCCCTGAGTTGGGCTTTATCCTCTCATAACAATATTTTGTGTGTGAGATACAAGGGGTTGCAAAAAATATTAGAAAGTGTTGTCAGGCATCTAGAATTGATTGTGGAATAATATTGTCCTTCTGTAAAGCGCATTGCATGATCTTAGAATCTGAGCTTCTGCGATGTGCATAAAATTACTCTGAATTTAGCAGCATGTTTTTCTCTTATGCACTGGGATTTGAATGAGAAGCTGTAGGCAGACCTAGAAAAAACATTTGAGTTGTATAATTGTATAAAAGGAGCCAGCTGTAACATACATGCTTAGCTCCATACATGGAGCCAGGTTCTTTTCAGTGATGTCGAGTGACAGGACAAGGGGCAATGGGTGTAAACTGGAGCACGGGAGGTTCCATGTGAACATCAGGAGGAACTCCTTTCCTGTGAGAGTGCCAGAGCACTGAGCAGGTTGCCCAGGGGGGTTGTGGAGTCTCCTACATTGGAGATATTCAAGGCCCGCCTGGACAAGTTCCTGTGTGATGTACTCGAGGTTACCCTGCTCTCGCAGCGGGGTTGGACTGGATGAGCTTTCGAGGTCCATTCCAACCCTTAGGATTCTGGGATTCTGTGATATGTATGTTCTGAGAACTTAACCTGTCAAAGTACATGTTACTTTTGATTACATCTGGTTAAAAAATATATCAAAATACTCATTGAGAAATACCAGCTAAAACAAGAAACCATCACTTCATGCTAACAAGTTGACAAGCAGATTATATCCTCAACTCTCTTGGAAAAACATCTTGAGGAGAGTAGTAGGGGGGCTAACTAGAGCAGCAAATTGACATGAGGCTTCATGCAGATGCATTAGGAGTCTGTTATTTGCAGAAATAAAGTTCCTGTTAGTGTATCAAGGCAGTGACTGTCTGGAAACTTGGCTTTTTTGGATAAACTTTAATGTAAAAGGTATGTACAAATTTTTACTGTTGAGAATTTCTAATATTTGCTTGCAATATCTATAGAATGTGGGGTTTTGATGAAAGGAAGTATTTGATTCTGACTCCAAAGAATATGCAAAATGATTCACATTTGGACTTGATGATCTTGAAAGTATTTTCTAACACAAGAGATTCTATGATGCAGAAGCACAGCTAGTTGTAATACTTGGGGGTATCACTTGGGCTTTTAATATGGATCTCATGGCGACTTTGAAAGTTCATGTTTGCCTCCTGATACCTTTATTCAGACAGTCAGGATGCTGCAGTCCTTACAGGAACCTGGACTAGTTCTGTTCCAGTGTTTTCTTGTACCTCACAAAACACTGGGAAGTACCTACCTGTTAGAGATTAGTTCAGTTTCTTGCCTCTTGTATGCCTGTTTGTTAATACCCCCGTAGTGTTTACCTGCTGCTTTACAGTTGACAAAAACTTGTGCAATGGCATTTAAAGTCAAAGATGAGATAGATATTAAAGAATCATGGAATGGTTTGGATTGGAAGGAACCTTAAAGCTCATCCAGTTCCAACCCCCTGCCACAGGGAGGGACACCTTCCACTAGACCAGGTTGGAACAACCTGGCCTTGAGCACTGCCAGGGATGGGGCAGCCACAGCTTCTCTGGGCCATCACCCTGTGCCAGCGCCTCAGCACCCTCACAGGGAACAGCTTCTGCCTCAGAGCTCAGCTCAGTCTCCCCTCTGTCAGGTTCAAGCCATCCCCCTTGTCCTGTCCCTACAGGCCCTTGTCCCAAGCCCCTCTCCAGGTTCCCCGCAGCCCCTTTAGGCCCTGGAGCTGCTCTCAGGTCTCCCCTTCAGGAGCCTTCTCTCCCCCAGGCTGCCCCAGCCCAGCTCTCTCAGCCTGGCTCCAGAGCAGAGCTGCTCCAGCCCTCGCAGCATCTCCATGGCCTCCTCTGGACTCCCTCCAACAGCTCCACGTCCCTCTGGTGTTGTTGCCCCAGAGCTGGATGCAGGACTGCAGGGGGGAGTCTCTCCAGGGTGCAGTAGAGGGGCAGAATGGCTTCCCTTGACCTGCTGCTCACGCTCTGGGGATGCAGCGCAGCATGGGGGGGGGCGAGCTCTGGGCTGCGAACAAACAAAAGCAAACCAACAAATTCCATGTATTTTCTCTGGCTTTACTGATTATTTTCTTGCAGGTTGATCATTTCTTGCCTAAGCTTATGTCTTTCCTCTCATTTTTTTCCTAGTCCACAATTTGCAGATTAGGACTTGAGCACAGAGCTGGGGTATTTATTTCCAGGAGTGGATGGCCTTTATGTCATTACTTTTGAAGAGGCTTTCTTCCGGTGTCTGGTGAGAGGAGGAGAAGAAAGGCAGTGTTTGCTATTGAACAAGCTATTTGTGCATGACTTGTATTAGGGTAGAGAAAAGACAACTGCATCTTTTGAGCTGTGAACATGGTGTAGTCAAGATCTCAGTGTGAATTTGTGCATCTTAAAGGACCTAAAGATCAATCAAGAGTGTTGCTTTACATTGCCTTTAGATAGAGACACCTTGGACTAATTCAGCCGATGTTATGTAGCTCTACCTCCTGTTTTCTGCTGTTGGGGTTTTGTTGACTGCTGCTTACTGATGTTTATCTGAGTGTAACTGCTTCTGATTTGTGCTTGTTGAAGGGTGGTGGAAAAGTGCAGAAATGGTGTGCTATCAGCCTCCTTCCCTGTCACAGTGGCTTATACAGTCTGGCGGCACTTCACAGTGCATTAGGTGTACGTGCGTAAAAATGTTAACGCTGTTAGTACAGTAAGTGTTAATTGTCTATTATATAAATTAATCAGGAGGATGCCAACAAACTTGGTGCCTAAGCAGCAAGCTGTTTTTAGCCCTGAAGTAACTACTGATGCTGAAGCTCGTCAGATGAGAAACTCCATTGCCTTGCAGTTCCCTGTGCAGCTGCGATAAAGTGCAGGATCTGACTGACCTTTCAGTTCTGTATTCTTGCCATTTGATTAACAAACCAGCCAGTGTGTGTAGGTGATTACCCGATCCCATCAGCTGGCAGAGATGATGGAGAAGGACTGCAGGAAGCCATGTGCTCCCTACAGCAGGAGCTTGTCTTGCTCTCAGGCTTTTCAAGTTCTAAAATCAACCATGTAATGTATTAATCACATACCTTGTAGGCGGGAAAGGTAGTAGAATCTTACGTAGCTCTCCCTCATTTTCTTTTCCTTATGTTTTTTGCCTCACTGCTGCTTATCTGAAAGAGAAAGTCTCTTTAACGAAAGCCTCTTGAATGACTTCCTTTTGTGCTTTGATGGCAGCCATGAAACATTGAACTTTGTAAATATGACATGACTGACAGTACTTGTTCTAGTCCTTTGCTGGCTTGGAAATACCAGGAGGATCATCTTCTTGATATTGACTCTGCTGTTACTGAGCTTCAAAATAATAAAAGGAAAAAAAAATCCTTTCTAGTTTTCTTAGGAATGTAATATAGTTACTTTAATGGGGGGTAGTGGTGGTAAGTAATTAATATTCTGCTTTATGCTTTAGAAAGCTCCTGTTTCTCTACTCTCCCTATGCCTTTATGTGCATGACACAAGTCAGTTTCTTCACAACACCAGCTGAGTGCAAAACCTTATTTATTTAAATATATGCATTCAGTTTTGGTTTTGCCTTTATCTGTCTGTGTTTCTTACTTTGTCACTTGAATCTTTGGTTCGGGTGACCTGATAATGCTCAGACTTTCCATGAAGAATGCAATGGCAGGGGTACTTGAAGGCAGAATGCAATGGCAAGGCTGGAGAAGGGCTTGAGTTCCTCTTTTGCTTAAGATTTGTGGTCTTGGTGTTCCCCTTCCCAGTCTGTTGTGATCTTTTGCAGGTCTTCCCAGCTAGTGTTTTTTCTTGTAAGTTCCTCCCAAAAACCTCTGTATTTCAGTTACATTCTAAAAAGCCTCCACTTCAATAGTAAGAGCTGTTCTTGACGAAGTGCACAACCCTCTGCTAATGCTTGCGCACACTGACTATTGAAGGAAGGCTTGTACTGAAATGAAAATGGGCACCTGGCCGCGTAGTATTTTTGTATTTGTTTTTTGGAAAGTGAGTTGCATTACTGTCATTCACCTCCTTCTTCCTCCTGGCTAAACTAGCACCCATCTTTTAACATTTCAAGTACCATGGTAAATTGGTGTTGCCCAGTGGGGAAAAACAGGATGCTGCAGAGATGTTATGGAGCTGGATGGGGTTGGGGACTAGCTGGACAGCTTAACATCTGCACTTAGTTGTACAGTTCTTTCTGCTCAAAAGAAGGTCTGCATCTCCTTCCTCCTATATCCAGGGTTTCATCTGCGCAGGGAAAAGAGAGCCTTGATTTGATAAGCTGTAAAGCTGTGTGTGATCCAAAGACCAAGAGAAGGCTTCAGTGTGTACACTGTCAATGTGCTACCACCTGGAAGGGCTCAGTTCACCCTAGAAGAAGTGGCTCTCCTCACTGGCACGGATCCAGTTACTAGCAGTAGTTGGAGATCTCCTATGACTGTGACAACTGCCTGAAGGGTTTGATGATTTGGTTGTTGAGACACCTAATCTAGCCAGGAGCTTTTGTTCCCTTGGAAAGCTGAATAATTACAGCTGTAACAGTAAAAGTCAGAAAATGATTTAAAGCACAATTTTATTCATCGGCATGCTAAAAGTAAGCAGTTTTTTAAGAAGTGGATTTGCAAACAGTAAGTACAAATGTAATGATGACTTGGTGGTTTCTTACCTTAATGGCTTTTTTATTTGTTTCTTGGTAACGCACAGTTCTTTAGTTTTGCATTTCTTACAGATCCTGCAGTCATGAAAACATTCTGGTGGTGGAGTTACTTTTTTGTAGTATGAGCCTGTACTGTGGGTAAAAAGAGGACTTCCATTTCCAGGCCTACCAAATGGTGTTTTGAAGCTGGTTTTCATAAATAGTATTGCTGTCTTTGTAATGCACTGAATCATAGAATGGAATGTGTAGTCTTGTCTCTCTAGCCCTTAAAAAATGAACTAGCTACTCCATGCTGAGTAACCTCTTTAGATTCTGACCTTCCGTGTAGTGTTTGAGTAGAAAAATCTAAGAAAGTGAGAGAAGCAATGAATGAACTGATCTTTTGGTTTTGTTTTCAATGCAGCTATTTTGAACTGGAGAGCAGCGGCCTGCGGGATGAGATTAGATATCACTACAGGTTTAATGGGAAATCCAGAACAGAGGTGTTCCCATACCGTCTGGCAGATGGACAGTGGCATAAGGTTGCTGTCTCGCTGAGTGCATCCCACCTTCTGCTCCACGTGGACTGCAACAGGTAAGAGAATGTGGTCACTGATTTATATTTCTCTGAAAATTTTTCCTTACTTACACACAGGAATAAAATTGGAAAAGGAGAGGGGTTACTAATGTGTATTTATTTATTTATTTTTAATATCCAACTTAAAAAGCACAGTGAACTGCCATGGGAGAAGAAAAGGAAAGCAAAGCGTTCATCTGAAACAATTCATTGTGATTATGAACACATGTGGAAAGGGCTGATTGCCAACTGGAGAGTATTAAATGCATCTCTGTGGTTTAGGCAGCAGCTGATGTTATGTTTAACTGTGATTGCACTGAAGTGTTATGGATTGGTGCGTAGCCTGATCTGTTGTGAATTGCTTCACTTGGTGTACCTGCAAACCTGAAGAATACGTAGATGTGTCAAAGGCATTTTAATTCTATTTAGCATAAGGAAGCAGTTCACTCTGTTTGTTTTCTACCTGCTGCCCCACCTGGAGGCTTCTGAGAAAATCTGGAAGCTTCTTTCTGCATGTCTAGAGCTGGCACTTTTTCTCTCCTGAAGGGTGTTACGCTCTCATTGCCCTTTTGTGCCTTTTAAAAGTTGAGGAGCCTGCAAGGTGCACAGTGTTGGGATTTTAAGAAATAAAAAGCAGTAAACGCAGAATCTGCCTTCCCTGGGGTCTCTCTTGCCTTGGGACTTGATCTCACAATTTACTGAGGACTTGGGCTTTTCCTGACTTAGTAGTTGATGAGGAAAGTCAACCTGAAATTCGGACCTTCAAAACAGCTGTTAGGAATGAGCAAGATGAGCCGTTACTTTTGTGTTATCTTAAACCAAAATTAGTATAAAAATACCCTTTGTGTTCAGTGAGAGGATTAGCAGATGCCTTTTGGAATTGTGGCACTTAATGGGTAGGGTGCTGGTAGCAGTTGTTTTTTTCTCAAGCCTTCATTTTCTTGCAGGCAGATTAAAGGTGTAAGAGTATTACAGGAGAATGAGGTTACTGGAACATTGGAAGGAGTTAAACTTTGGACTAAAGTAATTCTGAGCTACTGTTTTGAGGAGAAGGTTACAACCATTTTTGCAACTGCATTAACTAACTGACAGTAACAATCTAATATGAAGGAAGGTTCTTACTGAATCCTTTGACTTGGGCCCTACGAGCAATTAAATGCTTGGAACAGTTGTAATTTCTTTGAGGCACAAAATCTACAATTTGTCAAGATCATCTTCATTGCAGCTCTCTGATTTGTTTCTCATGCCATTATTTGTGTATTATGTTCTACTGTTTCTTGGCTTGCAACTGTATCCTTTTTTATTTGCTTATTGACTGGGGATTGGTGCAGGTTCTTCATGATGTGTTTAGGAAGCCCCTTTTTAGCAGTTTGTTTTGCTGGCTGCACAGTGTGAAAGGAAGACAACACAAACCATCTGATTGGTGCAGGAGTCTATGCAGGGACAGGACAGCTGCACAGAGTCATGGTTGGTTTCTTTACAGCAACAGGCAGCAGTAGATAAATGCAGTTATGGAATGAGCTGTGCTGTCACAGGAAGTGCTAAATGTGTATCGGTATCTCTGTCAGGTGGACTTAAACAGGGCTGATCCATCTAAGCATGTTTCTTCACTCTGCTCCCAACATAAATCCATACAGAAATGCTCCTGTTTGGCTGTGTATTTGGGATATTTTATGACAACTCCTGTGACAAGTAATGGGGATGATTCTGAAAGCATGACTTGAAAGCAGATCATAGTAGAAAGAAGAAAGGAGGTCTTTAAGTTCCTGAGTTGACCGCAGCATCTCTGTTCAGTTAATAAGAGAATTTTGTGGGTGTTGGTATTGTAGATTCCTTCATTATATCTCAGTCCCCTACATCTTTGCACTTGGAAGAGGAGTCAACATGTTCATCTTTGGACAAGCATGTCACAATCATACTGCAGTAAATGTCAGAGATGTGAAACTAGAAGAGCAAGCCAGTGAGGGGTATTTCTGGGAACCTCTGAAACTCCTGAGCCTTCTTCATGATAGTGTGAGGAAAGGTGCAGCTGATGGTGTGCACAGAAGGAGGTGTTGAGGCCTGCAGAGTTCACCTGTTAATGTCACCGTTTCAGGCTGGTGTGGTGTCAGTGGTTCCCAGCAGGGTTCAGATGCCTCATTGGAATTGACACTTGGGCAGACTTAATGGAACAAGTGAGTTGCAGGGAGAGGGAATAGGACTGAAGCAGTAGATAGACCTGTCCCATCTCCTGTAGAGCCTGTCATCAGAACAGGAATTTATCTCAATGTACCTACTGAGCTGAAGAAGTTTTGTTCTTTTTGCTTACTGTTCTTTCCCTGTAAAAATGAAAACAAAGCACAAAGAGAGAAAAAGGAATCAATAAAAGGAACCCCTTGGGTTCTTTCTGGTTTCCCTTAAGGGGGTTGTAGCATTGTTTCCTTAGAGAAATGCAGGAATTTGTATAAACGCATTGCTCTTTTTTGTTTAGGGCAATGGTAACAGGTTACGCATTTGGAAGGCTGTTGTGAATGGTTTGTGAATGCAGTGTTATTAAAGGTAACATATATCTGAGAGTTATGGAAGGTGTTTGCACTGGGGAGAATATCCGGCTGCAGCCTAACTTTGCTGCAGGATTTGTGCTGATACCCAAAGCTGGTCTCTGGCCTCCAAAACCTGCAGTAGGTCAGAAAGCATTGAAGATGAAACTTTGAGTTCGTAAACAGATAGTCAAACCTACTTCTATTTTTCCAGCCTTGTCAGCCATCTTACTCTGATTGGTAAAATTGCTTTGACATTTGTTACTTGATTGTCTGTTGGATTCAATTCAAAGTTGACTTTGTTTTTCAGACATGGATAGGTTCGGGAAAAGCACTCGAGAACTAGTAAAAAGCCTTTAGTGCTTTTAAGAGTAATTTTTAAAGCAATGTAATTGCCTCCATTCTAATGAGCTGTAATATAGTGGGGGAGCAGACGTACCACAGGAGCTGGATTTGCTCAAGTACATGGCCTTTTGAAATCAGCTCCTGCGGCATCTTACTTGTTCCTTTTGGTACTCCTTCAAGAACAAGGAGTGGGAACTGTAGCTGAGTTTAATCCTAGAGCTTGGAGCTGATGACACAGGAAGATAGCTGAGAGTCCAGACTAAAAACCAGCTGAGTGTCTCTGGACTCCTCTCACTGACTCAGAATGCCTTTGTGCTGCGCCTGGGCAGTACCCTCTGGCCAGGGATGCATCCTGGGCAACTGAAATGAGAAAGGAATTTCAGACTGCATTGATTATCGATGTACAAGTGAAACCTGAGCTGAAAGTGACAGGGGAGTTAAATACGCTGCTCTTAATTCGTTGTATCTCCAATGCTGAGTCCACTAGTGATGAAGAAACCTTGTTTCAAGGTGCTGTTTGTAAGACCTGTGCTTCCCTACTCTAAGGAAAAGGGGGTTGTTGGGGCTTTCTGGAGAGTGTTCAGTTTAGCTGGAGCAACCATGTCATTGTCCAGAGGGTACCTAACCTATGGCATTAAAGGGTTAATATAATGAAATAAAGTCTGCCATGTGCCTTCCCAGATCTGGGCTCTGAGGGGAGCAGGTATAAACTATCCTGCCGGTTTTATCTGCTTTGTCAGGAGATTGGCAGCCCCAGAAGCCTGTCATAGAATCACAAATTGGTTTAGGTTGGAAGGGACCTTAAAGCTCCTCCAGTTCCACCCCCCTGCTATGGGCAGGGACCCCTTCCACCAGACCAGGTTGCTCCAAGCCCCTGTGTCCAGCCTGGCCTTGAGCACTGCCAGGGATGGGGCAGCCTCAGCTTCTCTGGNGATTGGCTTAGGTTGGAAGGGACCTTAAAGCTCCTCCAGTTCCACCCCCTGCCATGGGCAGGGACCCCTTCCACCAGACCAGGTTGCTCCAAGCCCCTGTGTCCAACCTGGNAATTGGTTTAGGTTGGAAGGGACCTTAAAGCTCCTCCAGTTCCACCCCCCTGCTATGGGCAGGGACCCCTTCCACCAGACCAGGTTGCTCCAAGCCCCTGTGTCCAGCCTGGCCTTGAGCACTGCCAGGGATGGGGCAGCCTCAGCTTCTCTGGGCCATCACCCTGTGCCAGCGCCTCAGCACCTTCACAGGGAGCAGCTTCTGCCTCAGAGCTCAGCTCGGTCTCCCCTCTGCCAGGTTAAAACCATTCCCCCTTGTTCCAGTCCTTGTCCAAAGCCCCCCCCCTCCAGGTTTCTTGTAGCCCCTTTAGGCACTGGAAGCTGCTCTAAGGTCTCCCCAGAGCCTTCTCTTCTCCAGGCTGAACAAGCCCAGAGTTGCTGCTCTCAAGCAACTCTCAACAAGCTCAGATCTGCTCCAGCCCTCACAGCATCTCTGTGGCCTCCTCAGGACTCCCTCCAACAGCTCCACATCCCTCTGGTGTTGTTGCCCCAGAGCTGGATGCAGGACTGCCCCAGAGTGCAGCAGAGGGGCAGAATCCCCTCCCTTGACCTGCTGCTCACGCTCTGGGGATGCAGCACAGCACATGGTGGGGTTTTGGGCTTAAGAGTACGCTGCCAGGTCATGGGGAGCTTCTCATCGATTTTTGTTGTTTCCATTCTCATCAGCCATATGGCTGCAGAGTTCCTCTCCTCTTCAGACAGTGTCAGTATTCCTTTACCAGAACTCTGTGGGCGCAAAACAGAGAAAGGCATTTCGCTGTAAAAAGGAATGCTTTCCAGTGAAAATACGTGCTGGAGTACCCTTAACTGGGAATCCAGGCTGTGGTTCTGATGGATACTTTCAGTTGTTTGATGGAGGGGCTTGGTATGAGCATGAAGAGAAGAGATTATAAAACTGGAGCAGGCTAGAAAGTAATCTGCCATTGAAAAACTGTGTTGTCTGTTTCTTTTATGTTTCTCCTGATAGAACAGCACATTAGGGAATAAAAAAAAAATAATGCATGAGCAGGGAGACATTTTTAATTGGAAAAATAAATTAAAGCAACAGAATTCAAATAGGGGACTCCAAGACCTCTGAGTTGTTATAAATAACATATTCCGGCTGCCAACGTGAGGTTTTCAGTTTATCTAAACAAAGTCCTATGACTTTAATTAAAATGTAGTAAGTTTAACAAAGGTTAAAGGATGTATTTACAAGAGGAATTTGCTTTACTTACTGTAAAACCCTTTCTCTGGAGACAGTTTAGTTTCAACATGTGAATGTGATTTTGTGACCCAGATTGCTTCTGTGCTCTTCAAGCTGTAAGAGAAGCTGTCAGAGAAATGGTTACCTGAATAGGATGCTGTAATTGTGCATTATAGGTGCACCTAACTTCAGGTCTGTGGTCTTGTGGGTTGGAAGTTGATTTCCACCTACTGACTGTCCCTTTTGTTTGAGAGAGGCTGTAAACTCTTTAGCGTGAGATCTCCCGTGGCATGTCACACCAGCTGCTGTCTCGCCTGTGTCGTTGCAGTTACTGCAGTTAATCTGCAAGGCAGTGTTCAAGATGTATTTAGCATTATGTGAGACAAGATTCATTTTTAAAGAACTTCTTAATAGCTGAGATGTTTCCTGGACTGGGTAATGCATCAGCATAATGGTAATACAGGTGTGACCAAAGCCTGAGTGGTGATGCGTCTTAACCCAGTCCCTCAGTATGATGAAAGTTGATTGGTTTCATCCTGGAAAAATCAGCTGAACTCTTTTGGGTTTTTTCATCCTGTATGGATAGGACTGGGAGAAGGCCATGAGTATTTATAAAAGTGCCGGAAAAGCACTACGGAACACAACTGAGAGCAGCTTTTATCTCTGCCTGCCTGTCCTGTGTCCTTTGACTACCACTTGTGCAGGTCCCTGGGTGCTGTGCTGCAGCACATGTAACTCCTCATGTAGAGACCTCATGTAACTCCTGCTCATTGTGGAGCTGGGTGTCTGCTTTGGGTTTCTTTCAGGAGTTGACCAGGTCCTGCAGGCGTGAGCTACTGAAGAGTGGAAGTTAACCTCCAGAGCTTGGGTTGAGGCTCCTCAGCAGCAGCTTGTGGCAGCCCCTGAGTTTTAGGGACCTGTGGAACAGAGTTTGGTAGCTGCAAAGCCGAACTACTGCTGGATATAGACTTAACAGTGGTTTCTCTTTTCCTCTGATTTAGCACTGGACTTGCAGGGCTTTCTGGGGAACTGAAAATGTAGACAGACAGGTTGATGAATTGAGCAGGGCAGGAAAAATATGTTCTGCTTCACCACTGGCATCTCCCATTCATTGTGTTTGTGTGCCATGGGTGTGTTGAAGAGAGGGGATGGATAACGGCAGAGGAAATAATCCGAAATGAAGACTGGCAAGCCTCAAATGATTTAGTCATTTCCTAAAGTGTGTGAAAAGCTGTATTATCCCATTCTCAGGTATATTTTACAGTGGCCCAATATATATGTAAACTTACAGGTTTTTTCAATATCGAAATAATAAACCCTTAAATTGGGGTGATTACTTATGAGAGCAGTCTCTGAACATTTAGTCTGCATAGTTTGAAATGTATCCAGCTATTTGTTTCTGTGAATGTTTCCCAGGGAAAAGCCTGTTGTTTCGTTCTATTTTCATTTGCTGGAGCGCTGATGGGGTCAGTTAGGCAGAAGGACAAGCACAAGAATTTGAGAACCCACCAGAGAGAGCAAATGTTTTGAGTTTTGTTCTTTTTTGGATTATAAACCAATTATCTTGCTGCAGCCAGGCAGATTAACTGAGATCCAGCGCAGAAATGAACTCTCCTGTTTGAAGTGGTTAGCTAACTGGAGCTTAGAACTGGAGCATAGGGTAATACCGGAGCTGAATTGAGAAATGGTAGTGTAATTTTAGTTAAATACTTTTATAGATGCACTGTCCCTTTGCCAAAGAGCAGATTAGAACCCCTCTGAAGTATTCAGAAGCTGACTTGAGATCTGAGCCTCCATATAGCAAATAACACAAAGTCTTTCCCACTTATCTGAAATGTCCCGAGTGATGTGGGGTGTGAGAGGGCAACTGAGACTGCTCAAGTCTGCAAAGCCAGCCCAGAGCTTTATGAAGGCTTTTAGTACTTGGAAGTCTCTTTGTTTTCTGTGACAGTGTAGAACAGCAATAATTCCTGAAAGGTAATTCTTTTTAGGAAGCCAGCCTTGTCAAAGCCGTCCAGTTGACTGCAGGGAGGTGGAGGTGCATGACTGCATTTATTACTGCGCAAACATGACAGCCCTCAGTATGGCACCACCGTGATGAGTACCCTGACAACACTCTTAAGGGCAGATGGTAGTGCCAGGGGCAGTCACGTTTGTTCCTGGGGTGTTGGGAGTTCGGGGCATATAGAGTGCTCAGGGGTAGAAGATGTCCAGGCTTGGGAACACCATGAGTGGTGCTGCCATGGCTCTGGCAGGCATCTTGGTGCAGCAGTGGAGGTGTCCTCTCACGTGCCCTGCAGAGCCATTTGGCATGCTTACAGACTTTCCTGCTTGTGGAAGAGCTCTGTCCAGGCCCTCTGGGACATTTGGATGGTCCTGCAGCATGTAGGGAGGGACAAGTGAGCTCTGTGCTGAGTGTGGTGACAGCGGAGATTCTGGTTCTGTGAAAAAAAACCCAACTTAAGATATTAGTTTAAATATTTTAATAACAAAAGAACACTGCTGGGGTCTGTATTACCGAAATAGTGACACATCGAAGAGCAGCGGGGTGAAAGACGATCGCTACATCCTCAGCATTAGAAGTAAGGAAACATGCTACTTCCAGTCCTAGAAGTTGTTTTCATATCTGAGACCAGTCAGTAATCAGAGAATCAGGAAAAGCTGCATTACTTAATTGGGCTGCAATTTTAGTGTCATTCCCTTCAGAAGGAATGAAAAGTGAAAGCAAATGACTAGCCCCGTGACAACTACTGCAACTAGAAGGGCTTCCCCAGCCCTCGCTGAATCCTTTTGTGTCATGCCAACCACTTACCTCAAACTCAACTGCAAGATGTGCAATCCAGCGTCCCTATCCTGCCCTCAGTGAAGTCTCATTGCAGTGGAAACTCTCCCTGACTTCAGGTGAGCCACACTTTCACCTCCTCTGAGATGCTGTGAGAAGCAGGCTCCTAATCAGAGTGCTGTCCCTGCAGAGTGCTTTTCTTTCTGTCTGCCTGCCTGGCAGTTTTCATCAGAATTTGGTTTTAGCACCAATGGAGTGGCTTGTTCAATGTTTGCCGCATGTTTCGTGCGCTCTCTCAGTCATGGCCAATTACTTATTATGGTGAGAGTGCAATGTTGTCTTTCAATCCACCAAGGCTAAAACGGGCAGCTGAGAAATACCCTAGGAAAAGGGAGCTGTGGGTTATCCGAGGAATCTTTGGCAAGAACTGAGGAACACAGGAATGAGGCGGCCCTCCATGGGGTCACAGAGACAGTGGCTAATGGGAAGGAGTGGCAGCTGCAGGGAGATAGCACTCATGGGAGGGCTTTGGCAGGACCAGGGCAGCAAAGGTGGGATGTGAACAAGCAAAGGCTGTGCTCCTCAGCCTGCAGTTACCTTCAGTCACAAAAGGAAATTGGCTCTGGAATATGGATGAGATGATTTTATGATTATACAGAAATCATTTAATGATGGCGTGAACCTCTTAATGAGATGATCCTGTGACAAGATACACTGTAAAGCAATTAACTTTTCAGCGGATGATTTTATTTGGAGGGGGGAGAGAAACTGTTTAGTGGAAAGCTTGCTTGTGGATGGCTTCCTGTAAATGTAGTTTTTGTAGCAGAGCAGAAAGGAGTTGAAATCAAAAGCCTCATTCTTCTTGCAGCACCTGTCTTATTGTGCTAGTTAAAGATCAGGGGCTGAGACCAGTGTGAGGCAGAAAAGAGGAAAGCTGTGTATCTTCTGTGAAGAAGGACTGTTTCTAAGCTGTAAGCTTACTGTGCTTCAGGTTCTGCTGTAATGGCCAGTTGGGAAGACCTACGTGCTATAGATGTTGGGCCAGGGATTGCCAGATCCCTGCATGATGCAGGAAGACGTAATATAAGACAAGTTTCAGTGCTGCCAGTTCTCACTCAACAAACATCTCATGACAAACACCAGCAATAATCTTAGTTATTTCCCCAGTCCCCATGACAAAATGGAGATGACCTGAGCCATGTAACCATGGTTTTACCTTTTTGTTCTGATAGAATTTTATGTTGGGGTTAATTTTGATGCAAGACCAGAACTGCCAGTGCTGCTTTGTGCCATTATCATGATGCACATGTTTACCCTCTTGCTTTCTGACGTCAGATCGGCTTCTTTGTTTACTACTTGTTTCATAGATACTTTAATATAGTTTTTTAATCTCATATCCATCCTGCTGTAAGGGCTTCTTGTTTAATTTGTGGGAGAAGAGCTTTCCTTCTTTTTATATCTTGGAAGAAGCCACCAAATTAACTTTCCTCTCTTATTTCTAGAATCTGTTTTTAATTGCATGGTTTAATTGGTTTACTGGTTTTTGGCATCTGGGATAGGCTGTGAACATTTGGTTTATCTGAGATGGGCTTTTGGTATGATAAGAAATTAGTGTGCTGTGCTTACATTTTTCTTGTTAATAATTTGCTTTATTCAGTGTTCTTACTTAAAACCTGATTC
Organism: Agapornis roseicollis; assembly: GCA_002631895.1. Taxonomy (NCBI): domain Eukaryota; kingdom Metazoa; phylum Chordata; class Aves; order Psittaciformes; family Psittacidae; genus Agapornis; species Agapornis roseicollis. Next base: position 72,992 of record NDXB01005123.1, read on the forward strand.
AAAGCTTGCTGAGGTTAAAGGGTGTCTTACAGCGATCCTGTGGGTTTAGTGTTGTCGTCATTCATATGTGGGTTTGTCTCTTTGTCTGTAGTGGATACTTGCGTGCGTTGTAAATAAACCTACTGCTACATGTTTTATTCTCTGGCACTTGGATAATGGTCTGGATCCATTGGAGATCCAGTTGAGCTTGTAGGTGCTCGTAATTTGTTGTCTTACAACTCTTGAAAATCCCAGGCAAATGGCCAGATTTCTGCTTCTGGCTGAAGCCTTATTTTCTGGGTTTCTTGCACTTCTAGGAGTGCTTGTTACATGGATGGGTAAACACTGCAGCCTTGTGGACGGGCTGTTAGTGTGGGGCTTAGATACTCTTAGGGCTGTTACCAGAAACCAATTGTATCTGTTTTGTCACTTGCAAAATTAGGTGAAAAATATTGACCTTGTTTGTAAAGGTGTTTGAATTCACTTCAGTGTCTCCAGATGAACGATGCCATACAGGGGTAGTACTCTGCACAAAGTGCATTTCTGAACTTCATATGGCCAATGTCATGTCATTTAGTGGGTCCAGTCCTTTGCTTGAATCAATAACAATGATTTGGTTTAGTTTCATGCCCAAGAAATACTGCTGAAATTCAGTGAAACATTCACCTGTTTACTTGCATTTGTTTCATTTCTTCCTGTTGGCTAGAGGGCTTGAAAGTTGATTTGCCTTTCTCTTGAATGAAAGAATAAGAGATGGCTGACGGAGTTTTATTTAGATACACTCTTATTTTTAAGTATATTTTGTAATTGGAATAATAAAACTGAAAAGTAGATGACATTAACCTTACCTCTGTGATTGTACAGGAAAATCAGTGAAACCATTTGAGTGACAGAGTTTGAAAAGAACTTAAAACCTGATCATGCCCTCGCGAGTCTTTTACCCAACATATACTATTACTGGACACCTGGAGCTGAACAATAACTTTTGATTAAATACTTGGCAGTTATTGTTATGTATTCAAAATTTAATAACCAAAAGTGTCCCTCAAATCCTGAGATTTTAATCTAAATTGTTTTCCTTTGTGGTGTGATTGTGAAGTCCCAGACTAGGACAGTGAGGAAATGGAACGAACAATCAAACTTTCCCTCAGGAAGATGATTTTTCTGAAACAGAACTCTGGAAACTGGAACTAGATCATCTTAAGGTCCTTTCCAATTCTATCTATTCTATGATTCTGTGATTCTATGAATAATTCAGTTCAAGTTGCTCCAATCATGATTGTGTGTCAAATAATGCATTCTATCTGTAAACACTATCAAGAAAATCCCATCACATTGGTATTGACACATTGCCATTGGGAAACATAGAGAAAATGGATTGAAAGAGAAATACATAAAGATATCTTATTTCTTTTAAAAAGCAATTTTTAATCCATTTGGAAGGGTAGACATAAAGACAAATGCTAATGTCCTGTCTTGAAGTTAGAGACTATCTAATCATCAGTTTCTTTAAGCAGTTGGGATTGAGAAAATATGTTGGACAAAGATTTTGAAGCAGCTGGTGATTTTTGTGTAATAGACTCTATTAGGAGGCCTGACATTTACTGTTTCATAGAATCACAGACTGGTTTGGGTTGGAAAGGACCATAAAGCTCCTCCAGTTCCAACTCCCTGCCATGGGCAGGGACACCTTCCACTAGGCCAGGTTGTTCTGACTCCTACCCAACCTCGCCTTGAACACCTCTTCCCTCCAGTGTGTCAATCATACCACACAGCTTGGTGAGGGTGCTCAATCCCACTGCCCATGTCACCAGCAAGGATGTTAAACAGAGAAAGATTGATGCAAAATATGGGGGGAACCTTCCTCTCTCTGCTGGCATTCCATTACAGGAGTTGAGTGCTATTTGGAAGACATTGCTGAGAACAGCACGATCTTTTGTGTGACTTTTCCACACCCTTCAGTTTATTTAAAGGATCTGAGGATCCAGATGGATTGAATGGTTGCAAGAGAATGTCAGTTTTGAGGATCAGGTTTTGAAAGGCAGAAACGTGTTTTGATGATTCACCCTGGTGTCAGTAAGGGCTCCTGTGCAGTCATTGCGGGGCCTTCAGAGAGTGATTCATTTACTGGAAGATGAATCACACCCTAGAAACACTGATGTCTCTTCATGAAAGAAGTGAGTCTAGAGGATCAGCTCCACTGTAGGTGTCAACTTTGGAGACATCTAAAATTGGTGTGATGAATTCAACACCTTGTGGCTATGTGGAAATTTATAGCTTCAGTGGGATGAGTGCCGGCCTGATCAGGAACAAAAAAGCTCGTTCTTAAGTTAAGAGAGACCAAGGACTGAGAAATGAGGTTCATGCCATGCCTTAGCCACATGAATATTCAGACTGCATCTATTTATTTCTTAATTGTACTACTAATGAAATAAATCTCTCTGGTTCCTGTCTAGCCCATTTAAGAAGGCAGATTTTAGTGATCTAATCATATTTTAGACCTAAACATTTTGAAATGTCATGATTTGGTGTGGCTTTGTACTAACTGTTGGAGTCTCTTGTTCAGATTTTTAGGTAGTTACTTCTCCTCATCACTCCATGTTGGCTAATGTATTTTAATGCAACCAGGCACAAAGTTTATTGTCGTGTTCTGCTAAATATTTCAGCTCTTTCCAAAATGCTTCTGGCATGGCAAATGTGTTTGTATGAAGAAACCTTCACTGCAAGAGACAATTTCAGGTCACTTTTTTTTCTAGAGGGCACGTGGCCCAATGCCTGAGGCAGTTAAGCCTCAGCTGTGCCCAGTCTGATGGCTTAGATCGTGAGCACCGTCCCTCCCTGACTGTCTTGTCATCTTGGTTAATCAGTTTGTCTTTCTGTGCTTCAGTTTGCACACATTTAAAATGAGGATGTTTCTCCATTTTACCAGAATATTATAAGCAAACTAAGTTTGGATTGAATGTATGGAAGGAAACTGTCTCCTTGTCCAGCAGAGCTTGATTTCTAGAAGGGTTCTTCTCCTGTGCAGAGAAACGTGCGTGTATGTGTATTTTCATGCAGATGCTTTAGATGGGCTTCCCTTCTGGAATCCACTGATCACTTCATAGATTTTCTGTTTCTGTACGTTGTGTTCATTATGCCACAGATGCCTGTTTGGAATGCATCCTTGAAAAAAGTGTTTCTGAGGTTTGCATAAGAATGCTTAATAAATCCAAGTATGTAGATAAGGTGCAGATACAAAGCACAAGGATCATGGGTCTGTGTCAGTTAACAGGTATTTTTCTTCCTACATGTAGCTAAATGGAAGGGTGGTTAGTGAATGTGTTCTGAGCATGAACGGTTCAAGAAAGAAGGTTCATGGCTGTATTACTCCAGGTTTATGGTTTAACTTCTTTGAAATATGTTGGCATAAAGTAGGGGCGAATCAGGCTTTCTCTTGGAAAGTACATACAGTAAACATAAATCTGAAAGTCTGAAGCTTGGAGTAGAGCTTCCATTAACCTGGAGCCCTGGGCCTTCTCATGCTGGAGGGGCTGTTCAGACTGCAGTTCCCCAGAGCCCTATTTCTAAGCATTCCTGTTCTTGTGAAGTGTACTGGACATTTCCCTGTGTGGGTACCAAAGCCAAATGTGTTGGAAACTGATCTCCAAGGAGCTCTAGACCAGCACTTCGTAACCTGGCAGTATAGTAGATGTAATTTAACTATTTATATGAAAAATACAAAGTATTGGCCAAGCATGAATCAAGCCATATGAAGTGACACACCTCAGGCCAGAAAAATCAAGCAAAGGAGTAAGAATGATGTGGGATCTTAATGTAGCTGTTAAAAAAGAGGGATCCTTTTGTATCTGCTCAGCAGCAGTAGTTTTTCNTAGCTGTTAAAAAAGAGGGATCCTTTTGTATCTGCTCAGCAGCAGTAGTTTTTCAGCCTGAAAACCACCTCTTCTCTTACAAAAGAAAACCGGTAGAGGAAGGGGAGCAGAGCAAGGTTTTTTTCTCACTTCACAAGCAATAGTTGCAAGAGATTTTCACTTGTAAATAGAAACTTTTCCCATTACCCTTTGAGATGTATTATAAAATGTTTGTGCTTTGCGGGTTTTTCTAGGTGAGGGAAACCCCTGGGTAGTCACCTCAGTGATCAGTAATACTTGGTAGCCTTGCATGTGGCACACATCCGTGGGTAACCCTGATATCTGAGTGACACCTGTTCTCAGCTACTGAGGTAGCAAGTGCCACCTTAACCATGTTGTATGAATGTGGTGTCTTCAACATGTGTGAAGTCTCTCCTTCTCAGAAACCTGCTGTAGGGATTTCTGATGTTCTTGTGCCTTCAGACATGAACCTTTGGCCAGGAGCTGTGGCCAGTTCCTGCTTTACTCCAGCTGTACACCAGTCATCTGTACTGGCCTGTCGTGGTGAAGCTCTGCTTGCTGATAGTTGAAAATGCTTGTTTTCATCTTTGTTACATATTAAATTATATTTCAAATTTATTAAATTTAACAATTTCTTAACTCTCAGTCTCTAATTGAGATCTAGTAATCATAGAATAGTTCGGGTTGGAA
>NDXB01005125.1:0-38824 GCA_002631895.1 Agapornis roseicollis
GATACGGTTGGCTTTCTGGGCTGCAAGCGCACACTGCAGTCAGCTCATGTTCATGTTCTCATCCACCACCACCCCCAAGTCCTTCTCTGCAGGGCTGCTCGGAATCTCCTCTTCGCCCAACCTGTGCCTGGGATTGCTCTGACCCAGGTGTAGGACCCTGCACTTGCCATGGTTAAACTTCATGGGGTTGGCATCAGCCCACCTCACAAGTGTGTCAGGGTCCCTCTGGATGGCATTCCTTCCCTCCAGTGTATCCACCGAACCACACAGCTTGGTGTCATCAGCAAACTTGCTGAGGGTGCACTCAATCCCACTGTCCATGTCAGCGACAAAGATGTTGAACAAGACCGGTCTCAACACCGATCCCTGAGGGACACCACTCGTCACTGGCCTCCAGCCGGACACTGAGCCATTGACCACAACTCTTTGCATGCGGCCATCCAGCCAGTTCTTTATCCACTGAGTAGTCCACCTATCAAATCGATGTGTCTCCAATTTAGAGACAAGGATGTTGTGTCGAACGCTTTGCACAAGTCCAGGTAGATGACGTCAACTGCTCTACCCCGGTCCATCAGTTCTGTAGCCCCATCGTAGAAGGCCACCAAATTGGTCAGGCAGGATTTCCCCCTTAGTGAAGCCATGCTGGTTGCCACCAAGCACCTCGTTGTTTTCCATGTGCCTTAGCATGCCTTGAAGGAGAATCTGCTCCAAGATTTTGCCAGGCACAGAGGTGAGACTGACTGGTCTGTAATTCCCCGGGTCATCCATTTTCCCCTTCTTGAAAATGGGGGTTATATTTCCCCTTTTCCAGTCTTCGGGAACTTCCCCTGACTGCCATGATCTCTCAAATATGATGGCCAGTGGCTTAGCAACTTCATTTGCCAGCTCCTTCAGGACCTGTGGATGGATTTTATCAGGTCCCATGGACTTGTGCACGTTCAGGTTCTTAAGATGGTCTCGAACCAGATCCTCTTTTACAGTGGGCCCAAGGTCTTCATTCTCACAGTCCCTGCGTCTGACTTCCAAGACTTGGGTGATGCAGTCAGAGCCTTTCCCATTGAAGACTGAAGCAAAGAAGTTGTTCAGAACCTCAGCCTTCCCCAAATCCTGCATAGCCAGTTCACCCGATAGCTTCCAGAGGGGGCCTACGTTGTTCCTGGTCTGTCTTTTATTTGCAATATACCTGTAGAATCCCTTCTTGTTATCCTTAACATCCCCAGCTAAGTTTAATTCTAACTGGGCCTTAGCTTTCCTTACGTGTTCCCTAGCTTCCCGGACAACATCCCTGTATTCATCCCAGGCCACCAGTCCTTACTTCCACCTTTTATAAGCCTCTGTTTTCCTTCAAATTTTTCTCAACAGCTCTTTATCCATCCAAGGAGGTCTCCTGGCCCTCCTGCTGCACTTCCTTCTATTTGGGTTGCAACACTCCTGAGCTTGTAGCAGGTGATCCTTGAATATCATCCAGCAATAAACACACATTGCTTTTCAGTCTCAGTCTAGTTTTTCTGCTGTCCTGGTTTAACCTGGCAAGGAAGGGAGGACTTCAGCTCCATCTGTGGTGCTGGATTCTATCTGTTCTGGGCTTTTCTTATTCCTCTTCCTCTGTATTAGGAAAACAATTTTGGTTTTGGAGCAAGATGACAGAATTGTTCGATTTCCTCTTAATATCTATTTTTTCTTAGAAACCTCTGGTCCCTCCAATGTTTTCTCCCCCTTTGCCAGAGCTGCTGGGTGCTGGCACAAGGAGTGTTTGTACCTGTGCAATGGGATGAGCAGTCCATGTATACACACCAGCAAAGTTGCAGTGAGTCCAGTTTGCTCCTTAGGGAAAGGGTTGCTAACAGACTGGCAGAAGGAAAGGTGAAATAACAGCCAGGGAGCTGGGGTTGTGGTGACAGAGCAGGGAAGATCAAAAGACCTCTGCATCAGTTGGTGGGAAACTCAGTAACTTTCACTGGGAGTTAGGAAATTTCACAGGTATGGGAGGAGGAATAAATTGAGATGATGGAGAGGAGATGAACTAGCTACTTCTAAAATTAAAAGGAGGAAAATGTAGTGACTCAGGATCATAATGCTGAATCACAAAAGGTGTTTGGTGCCTCAGGGGCTTGGACCCCCACAGCCGCCCTGCTGTGCTGAGGGAGGTTTCGGTGTTTCTCCAGGGTGCACCATTGAATCATAGCTGAATCATAGAAGCAGGGAACAGTTGTGTTGGAAGAAACCTTAAAGCTCATCCAGTTCCAACCCCCTGCCATGGGGCAGGGACACCTTCCGCTAGACCAGGCTGCCCAAAGCCCCATCCAACCTGGCCTTGAACACTGCCAGGGATGGGGAAGCCACAGCTTCTCTGGGCAACCTGTGCCAGCGCCTCAGCACCCTCACAGTATAGAATTTCTTCCTAATGTCTAATCTCAGCCTCCCCTCTGCCAGTTTAAAGCCATTCCCATTGTCTTGTCACTCAACGTGCTTCTAAAAGGTCCCTCTCCAGATTTCTCATCAGCTCCCTTTAGGCACTGGAGATGCTCTAAGGTCTTCCCCAGGTCCTTCCCTTCTCCCGGGTGAACAAGCCCAGCTCTCTCAGTCTCTCTTCACAGGAGAGGTGCTCCAGCCCCTTGATCACTTCTATAGAGAAATCCTTTGCAGAAACAGAAATAGTCTCCAAGGGGATCTTGGCTGGAGCTCTTCTTCATCCCTAAACTTTCAATCTCACAGTGGTTTGTGCCCAGACACCCCCCTAGACAAGCAGGGCTTTGGACTCTGTACAGGGTCATGCCAAATCACTGTATGCTAACAATGCTCCTTCAAACCTGCTTCCAAACCTGCTGCGTACTGCTGAGGAGCCCAGAGCTGACCCGAGGTCTGCAGGACACATGGCAGCAGGCAAGAGATGAAGCCACAGAGGAAGGCACAGAGCAGCACCAACCAGCAGGAGAAGCTGCTTTCTTCAAGCTAAAGCTCACAGTGAAGGGTTGCTACTGCTGACTAAACCTTCCTGAGGAAACTCGTGTTAACAGATATGGGGCTGTTACATTTGACTTGGCATAATAGGAAACTCACACATGGAAACTGCTTAACATGAAGTTGTTCTCCAAATATCAGTCAATGAACAGACATGCCCAGAAGCCACACAGCACCAATCTTTTACCTTCACATATCTGAAGAAGATGCTAAAATATTTTCAATGTCCCTGTTGAGGTCTGTAGAAGCTGCTAATAAAATACCCTGATTATTTCTGTGCAAAGTTGCTGAAATTGTCTCATTTCCTAATGTGCAGCTCATACATAATCCGTGCAAAATAAGCACTTGCTCTTTGCCAGCATTAGAAGAATGTTTACAAATCTGAAGTCAAATACTCAGGAACTGGGAAATGCCAGAGTTGAAGCTGTCTCTGTAACTGTACCTCAGATACCTTCAGTGGAACACCCCAATAAAGCAGTGCACTTCCTTCTCAACTTAGTCAGACTGAGCTTCCTTCTCTTTTTCCAATGGTTTAGGGATGCTGAGAGCCAGAGATGCTGGTTTTCAACTTGATTTAGGACAACCATGGCAAACTCTCTGCTTACCTCTATGTACCCAGCTTATGTTACTGTAGAAACCACTTGCTCTTCTTGACCTAAAATTGAGGAGAAGGGCAGCTGGGGAGAAGGGGTGAGAGAGGGTGTTTTGCAGTGTTATTTTCTTTCTGAAGGCAGTGGTCAGGCGGGTGCAAGGCCCACGAGAGCACAGTTCAATAAGGATGGCCAGTACCCTAATTGGGCAAATAAGGAGCACATTGCTTGTAAGGGCTAAAAACTTCATTCTCCTTACCTCAGTTTTCAGAGCCAGTTAAGCCTTTCTTTCCCCTGTGTGGCTGATGCAGAGCAACTCCTGGCTTCCCTGGGGCTTGCTCAGCGTGGCCACAGTCCTCCCCTCCCTCGGGAGCACGAGGAACGTGGGTTGTGCCTGTTTAACACCCCGCTTTTTACATGGTACGTAGCTGCACGTCTCTGTCGTCTCCTCAGCAGCTGCCCCCGGGAACATGACTCTAATGTATGCTGCTCCCACTCCCATTGCACTGTGTGGGACCAGAGCCTGCGGTAGGTGCTCCCTTGGGTGGGTGACTCAGGAGGCAGTAAGGCCCATCAGCAGGATATTCCCACAGCAGTTTCAACCAGATGAACTCCGGCAGACAGCCAGGGAGCCAGGTACAGGGGTTTGGAATGCTGCTCACTGGGCTCTCGTGTCCCTGCTGGGTGGCCTCAGACTCTTGCCCTGAGACCACTTGGCTTCCAGGCCTCTTCTGAAGCATCTGAGCATCTCACAAACAGGAGCAGCTTCTGTAGGAGGGGGTGTAGTAATCACTGCATAGTGGGTTACAACACAGCTGTCAACATTACTGTCTCCATCCCTCATCTGATGGGGTGGGATGTGCTCTGAGCACAGGCAGCTCCTAGACATGAGGTGGTGATGCTTTTCCTCTCCTGTGACTCTCACTAGCACAGAGTGAGGCAGATCGGACCTGGCAATTCTTTGTCCACCCAGCAGTGGCAACTTAAATGCAGCCTGTAGACATCTGGATTCACGTTCAGTCAAAGGGACTTTAACTGCTAAAACCCGCCTCAACATCCTCTGGTCCTCATTGTGGTATTGGTGAGATACCTAAGATCTCAGTACAGGTGAGGTAAGGACGTGCCTTTTCCATGCTGTTAAACAGAAAAGGAAGTTGGTGCACAAAGGTTGGGATGAGGGGTGGGAATTTAAGCAGAAATTTGAGCTACTTTTCAGAGTCCAGACTTTGTCTTTTTGTTGTTGGTTTGGTTTTGGGTTTTCTTCATTTGTTTGTGGTTTTGGTGTTTGGTTTTTGTTTGTTTGTTTGTTTGTTGGCTGTTTTGTTTTGTTGTAAAGGCAGCTGAAATGTAGGATTTTGAAATGGGAAAGCAGTTATATGAATTCACAATGCTCATGGAGAAGCAGCACCACATATAGTCACAGAATCACAGACTGGTTTGGGTTGGAAGAAACCTTAAAGCTCATCCAGTTCCAACCCCCCTGCCACAGGCAGACACCTCACACTAGATCAGGATGCTCCAAGCCCTGTCCAGCCTGACCTTGAACACTGCCAGGGATGAGGCAGCCACAACTTCTCTGGGCACCCTGTGCCAGCGCCTCAACACCCTCACAGGGAAGGACTTGTTCCTAATGTCTGATCTAAATCTCCCCTCTGTCAGATTAAAGCCGTGTATATGCAGATTACTGATTTTTCAGCATCTTAAAACAAACCCATCACATTGGTGATAGTACAGCACACCTCTCCTATGGGGTGAAATCTGCAGGACCTCTGGTCCTGACATGACAGTGATCCATCCTGTGGGAGAGCTCTGAGTTTCCATTATAACACGACTTGCTCTAATCCTTTTTAACTGTTTTGGGCTTGGCTTTTTCCATTAAATGTGGATATTTTATTTATTGACTCCTCCCTTTGTGTTAAAGTTTTGAATGAAAGTAAACATTTGCTAAGGAGACAAATACCCAGAGAATACTGGAGGTGAATGATAAAAATGACAAACCCAGCATGTTATGGAGCCCTAGTAAATAAACACCTTGCAAGTGCAATGATCAGTGGAGGAAAGCTTGGGATTGCTACTTCTAACTCTAATGTCATCCCCTGTGTGCTCCTCTCCCAACTGACTCACACTCCACTGTTACTGAGAAATGGTTTTGTCATAACCATTTTTCTGCAGGTTCCTTCTAATCCTGGAGCCTGCTGGCTTCACACCTATAAGCTTGCCCACCAGCATGTGCACATCATCCAAAGCTGAGCTCAACACCATTCGTGCAGCTCCAGACAAACCGTGTGTGGAAGGAAGGAGGTAAAGCATGTTCTCCCTGGTGAACTGCTGCAGCCATGCATCCCCTCCCTGGGTTTGCTAGATCCCCACGTGACGCAATGTGTGTCTATTAAAATAGCCCACACCGTTACTACAGACAGTGAATTGCTGGTAAATCACACACCCTGGATATCCATCTCAGCCTGGAGCACAATGACAGCTCAGCTCAGCCCTCACTCCCAACGAGCCAATGGTGATGGATGTGAGCATGCCAACAGCACCAAGGGAATCCAGACCAGGACCCACCACAGTGTGATATGGATTGTTCTGACCTAGATAAACTGTTTGAGAGGCTGTATGCATGCATGTGCCTGAGCAAACACGGTAAGAGAAACTAAGGATTTAAACAAGCAAGCTCCTGTGAGTTGTAGCTGTATCAAAATAAAAAGCCAAAACAAACAAAATCCCCTCTCCTCCCCCATGTTAAGCATTTTTCTCTTGCAAGTTCTCATAAATCTGTCCTTGGTATTGCAGCAGCTTGTTTTCAGCACTGCTAAATTTGCCCCTGCGTAGCATTTCAAGTAAAGCAATTTAATGGCCCATTGGCTAAACACTAACAAACCTACTTTGAATTCAGTAGGAGGTAATGGCTGAGCAAAATCTCAGCAAGGACTTTGGCATAGCATCCTGCGACACTCACATCCTTGCAGCTTTGTAGCAGCTATTTACCCACACGGGTCTGTTTCACGCTCTGCATGAGAACTATTTTAACATTTTGTTGTATTGAAACAACATTCCTCAGGAATTCAGTTTTCATTTGTTCTGCTTTCTGCTTGGCCCTGAACAAAGTGTAGCCTTTTTCCAATGTTTTTCAGTGACATATTCATCTCTATGGACCTCTGTGTATTATTGTGAATGTTACGGGATGTTACAGACTCATTCATTATTTTGCTGCAGACAGATACAAACAACACATAAACACAGTTGGAGCCTAAGTATGAACTTACTTTGCTCAGTTTGGGTTCTGATAATATCCACAAAGTACACAGGCCTACAACTAGCTGATTTTCATTATGTGAAAAACAATGTGATTGGAATACTAAGTTACTGATGCGGGAGTCACAGACAACACTGAGACGATCAGTGTGATCAAGTGAATGCCACTTTATTAGACAAAGTGTCAACATTATACAGAGATTCTTAGCACAGCTGCAGTGATTTGTCAGTTGTTGGTTGGGCACCTTAACCCTTAACAATGTTAGGATTGGATAACACTGGCCTGGGGACTCGAGCCCCAGAACTTCTCAGCTCCCCCTCTCCTCCGCCTACCTCTGAGTTCTTACAGCTGGTGTTTCCTTTACTCCCTAATCCACGGCCTTCAGTTTATCTCAACTCTGTTTCTGTTCTCAGGCAGGCTGCCTTACACCAAGGTCTCTGGATTGTTCACAAAATGTCCATTGTCAGACAGCCTGTCCACAAGTTACCATCGTCCTGGCAGCACAGGAAACCTCAGCTCTGCCTTCCATGTGGTCCAGAGGTCACTAGCAGCGATCTCTTATCAAATCACATAAAGTGCTATTCTATGGTGCCATTTCTACTTCAGCATCCCTTGGATGTATCTGATCCTCCCTGCAGCCTCAGTTCCTCAAAACAAGCATCAGCACTGCTCACAGGTACCATTCATGCAGCCAGAGCTCCTTGGTCAGAGAATACCAGCACCTCTGCCCCCTCTGTAGTGTGATCCCTCAATTCCTTTTATAAATATCCTCTGCTTCCCATTCTCTCAAGAAGGATCCATAGAGGGATCATTGGCAGTCCAGTATCCTCATCTACAAATGAGGGCTACTGGTTCTCTTCATCCACATGAATGAAGAACCAGGAGCCAAAGAGCACTCATAGCAATGCTCAGAAGACCCTGTTTCTTCTATAGGTTGTTTAAAATGGCAATGATTTTCTTAGCTTGAGCTTTCCATTATGTGTATATTGTAATACCACTTTCTGCTCCTCCTCAACCCAGCAGCTAACTGAAGACATCCTACCAGTTTTACCCTGAGTTTTGTGCACAAGGAGGACTTGCCTCCGCTTCACACAGTCACCTTCCCCCAAGACCTTTGGACCATGCTGAGCCTTGGGACATTTCCCCTTGTGCCTTCTGGGAACACTTCTGGGCTCCCTAGGAGCTGACAGATCCACAGAACCTGCCCATTCACCTACTGCTAGGAGGAGGGACTTCTGTCCTGAAAGCCACAAATGCAAGCACCCCAAAGCTTGCAGGAAGCTCATGCTTGAGGCCTTTTGAGCCTTTTCCTCTCACATGATTGTAAAAATTTTTAGTAGGGATCTGATTTCCTTGTATCTGAATAAGAAATAAACATTTGTATTTATTAGACACTTTTCTGGGATCTTTGAAAGAACCAGAGTCCAAAGAACTTTGGAACACAGCTCAAGAAAGCCATACCTCAAAACCAAACAGACATTGAATATGGATGAGATTCTCCCTATTAGTAATGTCACTATAGAAATCAAGTTGTGAAGACTTAGGTAAAATTGGGAATTTAAGAGAAACTTACAGTAAGTAAATGCAATGACTTAGAAAACACTACCCAAAATACTCCATCAGAATATTTCAAAAGGTTGTTTGAAAGTGAAGATTCAAACCTATGTACAACATTAAGTCAGTAGCACAGTAAGGCTACTACACACCCAAGCCAGTAAGATTAAACAGGCCAGCAATCTATGCCTTGTACTGAGTGTTCTTCTGCTCTGGGGCAGCATGAAGGAATTTGCCACCCTGAACATACTAACCTCCCTATGCTGATGCTGGGATCAAAGTGAAAACACATGTGATTTTCACCTGTGGGATAAGAGGTAAATTAGAAAGCCAAGAACTCATTGCACTGGGGGAGGACAGAGGAGGAAAAGCTGAATCCCTGATTTCTGCTTTCATTCCCTCTCCCCCAGATACAAGCACTATAAGAATTTAAGTAAGCCACTTAATCATAAGGGATCAATCATTTACCACACCATTAGCTGCCATGAAAAAAGTTAATGTTCCAGAAACCTGGGAAAGGCAAAAAAACTAACAGACAAACAAAAATAAATCTGTCTGTTCTCAGTACAGACTTCTTTTATGCAGGTTCATTAGAGGAAAATTAGAGCAGTACCTTCTAGGGAGGTAAGTGAACACAACAATCCATCACTCCAGGGCCAGCAAAGCTTCCTTTTGTACATCCAGAACTAGATGTTCTGACAGAGTTCTACTTTAAATGTCTGTACAAAGTTTCCCTCTGATCAGACTAAGCTTCCTGCTATGGCACCCTACCAATTTTGCAATGCAAGTTCAGATCTTTTATGGTGCTAGAACCATAATTTCCATTTCAGCAGTATCTAAGCTTGTTAAAAAACTTAATCTTTGATGCTGCCGCTCTAATCACTACTAAACCAGAAGTACTCTTCTACACTTCAAACACAGTTTTGAAGTCTGGTTTGACTTTCTACACCTTAGCTCTAGGAAAAGGATGGGGGACAATCAAAGTATTCTTGGTGTTGCTGACTGTACACAACTGTGTGATGGATCAGCAGTGGTAAAGAACAGGCATCTACATTTTGCTAATCCAGCTGTTTATACTCAATATAGAAAATTGGGCACTACTGTGGGAAGCTGCACACACTGTAGTACTGCTGCTGCCCTGGGTTTGCGAAGACTTAACATACTGCTAAAAGCACCAATTAGAAGAAAATGACTTGCTCTAAGTTAAGATTAGCTGTCCCTAGAAAGCACCAGTCCTCCCACCTGTACTCCCCTCTTCAGTAGCTCAAGTAGGGCTAATTTCTCTTTTCTTGTTTTGTTGTTGCAAACAAAATACTGCTGGTGCCACACTAACAGTTTAAAACAAACCAACCATAAACCTTTGCCTTTAGTGACACTGATCTTGCAGCATCTGGTGTCACATGCTTATTAATACATGGGATCTGGGCTCCAATATTATCAGTACACCCTTTGGAATATGCTTCCCAAGAAAAACCTTTCCGCTTAAGTACTTCACACGTTCAATCACCTAGTGTAATTTGGTATCTAAACCACAGGATACAAGCAACCTCTGTTAGCACCCTCCTCCTACTCCAAGTCCCTAAAAATGAGCTTCCTCCACAGAGAGAGATTTAGTTGTAAGGAATTCTTGATTTTTAAAACTTTTACCAAGGTCTAACCAGAGCCACTTGCTCAGAAGAATGGGCTGAAATCTCATTTGCCATTTCATTTCAGCCTGTAACAAAAGGCAGCAGAGCATGGCCTAAGTGCTCAATCAGGTTTTAACATCTTATTTTGAACTGTAGATTATTGTCTTCAAGATAAAGGGCTGTGTGTTACAAATTTCATCCTATGCCTTAACATCTGTGAAACTTCCAGATTCTTTCAGGTTTGTACAACTCTAGGGGCAAAGAAAAGAAAGAGGCATAACTTGTTAAACCAGCTGAGTTACTTTCAACTCACTGTGCAACTGTTTTGTGCTAAGTGGGGTAGTTTTAAGGCTTTTTATAACCCTCATGCATAGAACAAAACCCCATAACAAGCTTCAAGAAGAGCAACACTTCCACCCAAAGTCTGAAAATTATCAGCCCAACAAGTCAGGAGATACCAGTAAAATGAACTTTATTTTAAAGCTCATTAAAAAGCTTCACAATAACACTAACAGAATTAGCATTTCCTTCATGTTATGTACCCCACATGAAAAATGTATTTTTTAGCAAGAGATGAAACGTAAGCGTTTCTGCATGCTACTAACACATTTCACCACCTTATTATCTGATAAGTACTTTGAACTGCAATGATCAAAAACCTTAGAACACAGGATTTCTTCTGAAAGTCCTTATGAATGGGACAGACACTGGCTTTTTATTGACATACCCAATTAGATGGCCAGATGACAGAAAACTACCTTGGCATCTACAAATGCCTACGAAGGTTTTGATTACAACCTTTTGAAGGAGCAGTGTATGTCAGAGCAAGGGCTTCTTTTCATCTTTAGTGATGCAAATGGTTAAATACTGCACAGAAGCTTAGTATGAACTCACAATTCCACAGGAATCTGAAAGTTACCAAGGCAATTTTCCTTTTAGGATAGTCATGACCAACACTACTACTATTCTTCTTCCCTTAACACAACATATCCCAGACAAGTCTTAAGAAAAAAAATATAAATAGTTCCCAAAATGATGCATTCCCACTCCCCCCCATCACATACGACAGCAAAAATATCTTCTGTCATGGGATGAAATAACTTGCTGCAAGTGCAGTGGTTTAGTCCAAGTCCATGCTAATGGTGTTTTGATCACCCGGGTGACATTCACCGTTTTGTTGAGGCATTTCAGAACTTTTGTCATCTTCTCCCATGTCTTCAGTTTTATAATCACCCCGGTCATTTAAGGGGTTTTCTTCCTTAGGAGAGTCAACTTTTGGTTTTGGTTGTGTCACAATAGGCTCACAGACATTGTTTAACTCCTAAAAGAAAGGGAAAAGATGTAGTCAGAATGTACATTAAAGGACTCATCAACTTCACTACTGTGAGGAGTCCTGTGCCCAAAAGACTTTGTAATTCGTTTTTATATGTTTCCCAAGTCCAAACTGTCAAGTACTTATTGTACCCTGAAATAAATCAACTGGTCTACTTTCTGAAGATCTGTGGGCAAAGTTCTTCAACCCACTGCTTTGGATTTCACATGTGTTTTTTCAAGACTATTTGTGCCTACCAGTAACATTGAGAACAACCAAAGTTTTTAAGGTGACTGTAAGGCACAAAATGTCAATAAAGCCCCTCATTTGTGTACTTTACAGTGCAGATCCTCTGCTTTCTCACTAACCACCTTTAAAGAACATTGGAGCACTTAGAGATGAAGCTGAGGGAGAGGTACATCTATTAGCCTACTTTTTGCACTAGTCTCTGAAATTGGTCTCTTATGGTACACTCACCTGTAGCTTTGCCTTAATTTCACTTGAATGCACAGCTGGATCCTGATCTAAGCTCTTCTTAGCCTGTGCACTCACAGCGTTATTCATCCATTCTACCACTTCGCTAACACACTTCTCCACTTTCATCATTTCCATTTCATCAATATGGATGTATTTCTCATCCTGCCCAAATACAAATGTTCTGTATTAGTTAAGTCAAATTTTCTGTCATCCAGTTATGCTGACAAGACTATCCTAGCTATTCAGAACTTATCTTTACTTATGTTCAAAATAAACAGAAGTTGTCACCAAGCTGCATCTGTTACAGCCCACAAGAAATACAGATGTCAAAATAAAACTTCCTTTGCCCAATAATCAAACAAGAAACCTAGTTCACAGAGGGAACTGAACATAAAATCCTTAGAGCTAATACAAAACCATTTCTTCCCTCCTAGAGTCTTAAATGGGCTGAGGATAGTCTGCTGTATACAGAAGGGAAACAGTTGTTCGTCTGTCAGAGCATTCCCTACAATTCCAGTTACATAATTAGCTGGTATCAGGAGAAGAACCTACCCAGCAACACAGCCTATGATTTCAGTTTAGAATTCTAAATACGGATTCAAGTATTAAATATACTATTTTCTATGATGCTAGTTATTTAAAGACTATGTAATAGTGAATTTCAGGACATGAATACTGAATGCCTTCACTTAATTTTGTAATCTATAGCTATGAGGACATACTTGTTTCTGATGCAAGTCTCAATCTTGAACTGTACTGCCTTGAGTTTTGTGAGCTGCCTTATTAAAATTCATAAAATTGAAACCCATGGGGTAAATTTTTAAGGCAGGAACACTATCCAGAAAATAATCTTCAAATACCAATTAAAAAAAACCAAAACAAAACACAACCCCCCCCCTCCCCCCAAAAACAAACCCACAAACAAAACCAGACAAACCCCATATATAATAAAGTTGGATATTTTAGTCTATTCTGAGTAGCTGTTATACTAATGCTTCTCACCATGGCACAAATCTTGTTCCCGAAATAAGTGGGAAGAGGAGCACACTTATAAAAAAAGTCAATTAGCTTTTAATAGGTCAAGAATCACAATCTAACCCTTGCTCTTTATCAGAATGTCTTTTTTAGCCTGAAAACATCCAGGATTATCAAGCAACTGAAGATACAACACACTATGCAAGATTTTTGAGTACTGGAAAACATTTGCCATGTTAAATTTGTGACCTATATAACAGTAGATTGCAGCTCATCTGAGAAGTGTACTTCAAGCCTCTGTCAGTTGGTGAGCCTCAGTGAAACTATGTGGTAAGAAGAAAAATACTTTAAGGCCGCTTACTTTTTTTCTGAATTCCCCAGCTATTGTAGCATAATACTGGAGCCTGCGTCCCAGTTCTTCTAACAGCTTCGGTCGCTCTTCTGCTTCCTGATAGCGCATTTCAATTGGAGTACCTAATTTCTAGGAAAGGCAATTCCTGTGTGTTATGTGATTCAATAACAGCCACGAATGTTGTTTTGCGCAATGTTTTGGAAATTTTGCATTTCTGACATACTAACAACCTACCTTTAGATCCTCTAATTTGTCCACATACACCTGCTTAGCTTCATCCTCACCTTCTTCATACAGCCAGCCTTCTGTCTCTGTTAGGAGTGCAGAGAATCCCTGCAGATCCTATACATCAATAGAATTTAACAAGTCAAGCATCAAAATATGCACCAATTGACTGTGTTTGTCCTGCAATAACAGGACATTGGTAAATACACATTAATTCTTAACCTCCTACATAGAAAACTGCATTTTGGCTACAGCTTTTGCATAATTAAGCCACTTCAACCACACCAGCTTCTGAACTGAGAAACACATCTACAACACAGGCAGCATTCACAGCCTTTAGTGCTTGATTAGGCCAGTGCTTTGGGTGCAGCTCTAACTCATGGCTTTGGTTATGGATACAGCAACACAGTATGTATCCCCTCCTAGTCACCAACTTTAGTTGGAAACAAAATTTTCCTCTATTTGTGACAAGATTTATTTTAAGGGCCATGTACTATTTGCCAAGCCTTGAAACTAACTCTGGATCAGTCCAAGCCATCATTCAAATGAGTTACGGTTTTCAGCTATTGCCAGGGTGGCTGTAAGAAAGCTGGACCAAGGAATACAAAACAGGTATTTGGTTATCAGTATTTTCAGAAGCTCCTGAAATCATAACCTACCTTTTCACAAACAAACTTCTCATATGGTCCAGACAACTTGTCCCTGAACTCATACACATATTCCTCCACTGCATTCTTTGCATCATTTCTTTCTTTCTCCAGCTTATCTTGCATAATCATCTTTCCCTGTATAACCACAGAAAACAACTTAATTAAAAATAAACACTATGTTCAAACAGCATTCTTCAGTGCAGAGCTCCTGTAAACACAGTAATCTCCCAACGGCCTTAGCTGACAGACTATTAGAATTCTCATTACAATGCAGTAGACTCATCTGAAGAAACAGGTTGCATGTCTCTGGATCGCAACAGTTTGAACCAATCTGTGATGCCATGCCACGGATCAGTGAGTGCTCTGATACTACTGTTATAAACCACACTTCAATCTTTTGATTAACATGTCAGTTTTGTGTTAGATTGTGTATTAGCTCACTGTAAATTATTCGTGTTCACTCTCTAGGGTTACAGTAAAAGATCAGAGCTTGCCTTCAGAAACAGATGAATGGTTAATAGCTGCCAAGCAAGAAAGCAGTCTAAACCACACTCTAACTCACCTCCGTTTCAATATACATATTGAGGAGATCTTTTCCTAACTGCCAAACCAAGTTAGCTTCAATAGGCAGCTCCACATTCTTCACTTTTATCTTGGGTTTTTTAGCTTCTGGGGGCTGATCACCTTTCTTCTCATTTGTCTGAGTTGGAGAGAAGAAAAATAAGATAATTTCCCTGACTTCTTTCTGATGTAACAGCACTGATGGAAGAAACATTCACAGGAAGAACATGCAGAGATTTGCTGTGCTCCTTCAGAATCCTCAAAACACACTTGCGAGGCACTTCCCAAGAATTCCACTTCCTAGCCTAGTCTCCTTACAGTTTATTTCAGAGGCAGTAAATACTGAGCTACAGGAAAGATGTTTCTCCGCTACACAGTGTACTTGCAGGTTTTCCAGAAGTATGCTTCAATAGCTTAGCACTATGCTAGTGATGCTGACAGTGGTACAATTTTAACCTTAACCATTTTTCATCTTCTACAGATGAAAAGAGCAAACTACTAACAGTATCATGCAGGTTTTTGGTTTTCACATATATCATTTCCTCTTAGGTTCATGAATTCCTGATCCCAACTTCCTTCTGCAGGCCTAATAACCCAGGCCTTTAACAGCTATAAAACAACTAGAAATGTTTGCAACCTAAACAAATTAGTTGCATAAAGACAGGGAAGTGGGAGAGAGACTTCTTGCAGGAATTCTTTTGCAAACTCCATACAAAAATCATTATGAGATGTATGTATTATTTTTCACAATAGAAAAGGTATAGAAATGAAAAAGGTTGCAAGCACCAAGTTGCTTACTTTCTCCTGGAATATGTTACTATTTTAAAAGCCATCATTATAGAGCATAACATTTTCAACAGAGTTAAAGGGTCACTCACTTTCTTGACATCTGGGATTTTGTTTTCTTCAGAGGGAAGTTCTGATGAAGGGGGAGACTGTGACGTTTGCTGACCATCAGTTTGTACCTGGGACTGTGTTCCAGCCTCACTGTTCTCTTGCTGGATATTTTTCTGAAATGAAAGCCCAGGCACAAAGGATGTAGAAGGCATGTGCACTTGTGTTTAATAAAAAAATTATAGGGCACTTCACTTCTGAAGCACATATTGTACAAAGTGCCCTACAAAGCATTCTGTGCACACGCAGTAACACACACGCCTTAACTAACGGAGATAAGGACTAGGTGCAAGTTCAGAAGGACTTGTTAAAAATGCTACAAATGCCAGGCTTGGCAGCGTAATACCTCTGTGCGTGTGTGCGCATGCTACCACTTTCTCCTATAAAAACTAGCTTGTAGTTTATTGAGCCATAGCTTTTTAAGTTTCCCCCCCCTCAGAAAACTATTAAAACATGAAGTACACAACAATGCTGCATTATTCCCCAGTGTTTCCCTCCCCTTCAATGCTGTAGAGAGCAATCACAGAATGCCAGGTTGTAAAGGACCTCAAGAATCATTTGGTCCAACCTTTCTAGGCAAAGCATGACCTAGACTAGATGTCCCAGCACTCTGTCTACCTGAACTTTGAAGTGTCTGATGTTTGGGCAATCCAGCTCTCCCTTTCACAAAAAGTTTCAAAACAAATTATGAAGGATTTCAGACAAATCCTTTTGACACAGAACATGGATGACTTGTAATCCAAACCAATCACTCCTATTTGGAACAGTCTGACAGCTACAGCAGTTATAAGCAACCCCACCCTCAAGCAACCCATCTGCTTTGCCCAATACTTGATTTTGAAATCCACAGTTAAAATAGTACAAGTTTTCTGCTGTTCTTATGAAGACACTATTTCCTGAAAACTATGTGCAGCTCAAAGTTAACCTAATTTAGAGGCTAACTTCTCCTTAGAAGAAGGTATTTTCTTCCAAACTACGTAACAGCAGAACACACTTTCATCAGTAAGGACATTTACACAACAAGTCAGGTGAACTTACATCATTTAGGCTTTCAATAGGCCTCTGGTCCTGAGATTCCACTTCAGTTTCAACACTGACATCTTCATTGTCTTCGCTTTTAACTGGTTCTACCATGGATGCAGTGGACACACTGAAAATGCCATGAGTATTGACACGGACTTTCACTTTGACTTTAGATTTTTCTCCATCTTTCTGGGCTGCCACATTCTGGATAACATACCTACCTAAATACAAAGGAATTAACACTCACACAGTGGAATTACATACGTAATATTACAGAGCCAGAAAATATATCCCTTTTTCATAGGGGACACTTTCTCATTATTTGATGAAGCCTCTGTGACAATCTCATGGCCCCCAAAAGGAGGACGGCAGGGACGGGCAACTAAAACTATGGTACTTTTCATCCGACTTTACCTTAAAAAGAGAGGATGTTTATTTTATTATAGGGCAGTTTCTCCTGACACTAGCAATACAGAATAAATAAAAAAAAACTCATTCCCCCTTTCTTGTATTGTCTATGATGCTATAGGAGGATTAAAGGAAAATTACACAAAGACTTAGTCCAATGCTGATGTTAAGTGGTAAGTCTTTTTACTATAAGTTACTGCCCAACATAGAATATTTCTAGAAGTGCTCTTTGCAGCTTCTAACATCTATGCAAGTCTGCCATTACTTTTTACTCCAGGGCAGAATGTAATTATTTTGTAACTCTTGTAATACTTGAAAGTGTTAGGAAACTAAGAAACAGACTGACAGCTATTTTAACAGTAAAAGAAGAATCAGACCTTCTTGACATTTTTCCTGCCTACTACATGGTTATATGTCAACAATCAAAACAATGACCTGGAGATTATGATGCTTGTGTCCAGATCCACTGATCTCACCACAGGCTGGAATCACACAGGCTCACACACATTCCTTCAATAGATCTAAACCACAAGTAGAGAAGCTTTTACGTGATTACTTTATAGGCGGAAGAATGTAATCTCCCCCTTCTTTTGTAAATCCGACAATTCTGGAACTATGACCTGTCCTCCTTTTTGGCATTCTCATCGGAACTACTGACTCACTCATTAGGACTACTAACAGTTCTGTTCTGTGCAAAAAGTTAAGGGGCAAGGAAGCCAAAACCAATCTGATTTCTAGTTCTGTTCTTACTGGTTTGCAAAACATTTTTGTTTGTTAAAGCCATATAAACTGAACACTCACAAATCCCACCAGCTTCATGGCAAGAGTTAACATTAACAAAATACCCAGGCGGTTTCTAAAGACATGATTTTTTTAACTTTGTGACTCTCAGCAAGACAACCACATCATTTGCTTTGAAATAGAGAAAGTAACTGCTGCCTCCCATTAGAATAGCTTTTGTTAGCTTTGCAGTGCATTAGGCATTTACTGAAATACTAGTAAATCAGATGGAGAGGTTTTTGTCATGTATATTCTCCCATGTATTTTAAGAGTATTTCTAAAGCTCAGCACTACAACTCTGCTGATGCTGCATTTTAGGTGCATTGTTAACCAACAGGACAGCCATGTTGTCAAATACTTAACCAAGATTTGCCATTTCTTCTACAACTCTGAAAAATAAAAAGTTGAGCTTTCTGATTGCTGACCTTCCTAACAGAACCTAGTAATTACTTAATTTATAATAGCTTTATCTTAATTTTACATGCAAACATACAACATTTAATTGCATGCTTAAAACTTTTAGCAATTATTTAATTGGCCTGTCTTTACAATCACACTCCTTTTCTAACTAACCACAACGTAAACTCTTTGCAATACGGTCAATATTGTAATTTTACAAAGAAGATGAAAGAGCTGCTTATAAATGTTACCTACACAATTCAAATCAATACTGCAGCCTTGTAGCAGCCCCTGTTTAGGCTGTCTTGATAAAAACTTATTCATCATAAAATCATAGAATAGTTAGGGTGGAAAGAACCTTACGATCATCCAGTTCCAACCCCCCTGCCGTAAGCAGGGACGCCTCACACTAAACCATGCCACCCAAGGCTTCGTCCAACCTGGCCTTAAACACCACCAGAGATGGAGCACTCACAACTTCTTTGGGCAACCCATTCCAGTGCCTCCTCACCCTCACAGTAAAGAATTTCTTCCTTGTATCCAATCTACACCCCCCGTTTGAACCCGTTACTCCTTGTCCTGTCACTACAGTCCCTAATGAAGAGTCCCTCCCCAGCATCATCATTACAGTCAAACCCAGAAAGTGTTAAGAGAAAAATATCCAATAGTTACTCCAGACAGGTTCAAATTTTTTACATGCAGGAGATTTTTCAAGCATTCCCAGCCTGCTTTAGTGATAAGTTTAAAAGTTATCTTTTATAGTGCTAGCTCCATTCTAGCACTGTGGATTCAGCTGTAGCTCCCCCTCATTTCTTCACTGAACTGGAGCAACATATGAAGTCCAAATTCAGTTATCTACTGAAGTTGAAAGTTGAAAATTGAGTCCTTAAGACACAAGAAAAATAAATACATAAATCATATAACCATACTGTAACACACAACAATTACAGGACTGATTTAAGACCAAACAATGTGAGACAACACTGCCTCCAGGACAACTACTTACCAATTTTTGACTCAGGATATGGCACTCCATTAGGATCAGAATAAAAAGCTTCTAACTCAAATGGACCTTTTCTATAAAATGTAAGAACCTTAGAGAAAGGTGCTGCATGATTTCTGCTGAAGACCTCATGAACCCTATAATTAAGAGAAATACCACTTTTAGCAGAATATTTGAGCTGAAAAACTTCACTCTAGGGTCAAAACTCTTCAAGGAAACATTATGTTTTGGCACTATCTGTCTGAACAATTCCAAGAACGATACTTCACTGCTGTACTGGAAGGAAAAAAACACTGTTGTATGTCCTGTACTGGGAAATTGTCCTATTCTACTAATTTTGAGTCTCAAAAGCAAGTTTACATGTAGACGGCAATTCAGTGACAGATTACCAGGAGACCTCCAAAACCTTTTTCCTGCAAAGATGCTATTCTGAGCTTGGAATAGTATAATTTAAATCATAATTTGCACCCTTCCTCAATTCATCTCAAAAGACTAATTATAGCACTATTAATTTTATACTCATTTATTTTCAGTGGCTCAAGTAAAAACCCTGACACCAGATTATTATTCATTCCTTGATCTGACATAAAGACAATCAGCTTTATTGTGTTCTTCCTCTAGGGTCTGTCCCTTACTATACCAGTCTGATTCTAATTTCCAACTAAGTTTTGTCTCTTTAACTATGGAAGGATCTCATCTAATAACCTAAATGTGACAAAAGAAGAGGTTCACCTAGAATGTGATCTCCCAAGTTAGTCTCAGAAGCATGTGACAGAACAGTTAGGTTCTGCATCTACACAGAAGACAGATAAAACAGCCTAATTACAAGAATGAGACATATATGAACATGTTCCTCTAGAAGTGATGACCTCTAGAACTCAGACGTCTTCACATCCTAGACAGCAGCTGTATTTCCCACAGGCATGGCATAGTTAATAGCAGAAAGGCCCAAGTCTTAAGACACTGCAATTACAAGAATTTTCTCTTACAAAACCTTAACAGTTAAATCCTTAAGTCTGTTTTCTGCCAAATAGCATCCATGCAAGCTCACAATACTTCCATAGTGTACTATGTTCCTAACTCAAACAAGAATCTGGGTAGGTGTTAGGAACATCTTGAGCAAAAAGCCAGAAAGTGAAGTGGGATGAGGAGCCAGTAGTTGCTCCAGCTCATTTCATATTCCAAAGCCAGATAATCAGGTATGAGCAATGCAAGACAAAATACTGGTTGGCAGCGAATTCTATCACTTGTTTTTCAATCTTTATTTTTTAACATATGAAGAGTTATGTTAAAATTTCAGTGCCTGCCTTTACACATGCCTCTTGATTGTCAGCAATCTCTAGTACACAGTCTATGGACTTCCATCATCAGAATGCCAGGATCCTAATTTACATGCAACCAAGAACTTTATCTTTGAATTATGAAGGCCAAAAGCTTCACAGAACTGCAGTTTAAGCTACCTACCCTTCAGTGTCCTCTGCTTCCGTGTTCCACAACAAAGATATTGGGAATGGTGTAGCATCTGTCACTGAAAATTCTCTCACTTTAAAAGCTGGAGAAAGAATTGCACACTAAACAAAAAACAGACATGCATTAAAGTTGGTTAACTGCTTTACACCACCCACCCCAAGATACCTAGCTATCTTTAAACAAGAGAATTCTGCTGACTTCAAATTGGGCAAATTGCTTGATTTCAATGAAGTATGAGAAAAACAGAAATCTCACACAGAAGCACTGATACTCTTTGGGTTAGTGGGATTTTAGACCTTATACTCACCTTAACTTCTGAAAAAAAGTAGCAGTCTAAATGAATACCAGGACTGGAAAGAATGGAACTGCTGCGTTAGTCCTAAAAGAAGTGGTGTTTGCCTTACAAATGCTTCTTGCCCTAGAGACAACTAGCTGATAGTGATGGAAAGCAACTAGTGACAGAGTAAAGGAACAAGTCAAAGAAGATCAGGAAGTGAGTAAGTAAATGAGAAAAGGAAGAAGGCAGAGTGAATGGTTTGCTTGTAAAATATAGCTCACCAGTTGGAAACTGTAAAAATGAGGGGGAGACAGAATAAAGTCCATTTCACATAAATGGAAAGTTGGATAACAGAAAATGCGAACTTGCAGTGTCCTGGGCTCTCCATAGATAATTCTCATGCAGTTTGTTGCTTAAAAGTATCTTCCCTCAGCTTAACAGCAACTTAATTTTTTTCCCATTAAAGATCCCTTGTGAAGAATGGACTCCTTACAGAATACACCCCGGATCAGCACTTTCAGTAAAGTACTGCACCATAGAGGAATACTCTGAACTTTTAAATCAGCATAGTCCCAAAACAGACCCAGCCCACATCTGTTCCATTCAGTACTTTAAAACTGACCACTTCTACCATTTCTCATAACTGCTTGGCTAAGTCGTCACAGAAATGCTCTCAATAAATCTGACTTTTAACAAGTGTTGCCAGTACTATACCTGCAGAGCACAGCCCCTAGCTATGGCTTCATCTGCATTCAGTGTTGTGCTGACATCCTTGCCAAAAAACTTAGCAATCCTCTCCTTGACAGCAGGAATGCGCGTTGCTCCTCCCACAATCTCTACAGCAGTTACATCTTCCACTTTTAGTTGTGTTTGTTCCATTAATGAAAGCAGAGGTATCTCTATTCTTTGTAGCAGGTCAGCACACAATTCTTCAAACTGTGACCTTAGGAAAGAATCAGAGTTAACCAAAGAATGCCTGTCCCACCACTAAGATTTCCTGGTATATTTCCAAACTGATACTAACCAGGTTTATTAACTACACTGCATAGAGACTTAAAGCTAAACCCCTACTACCCCTACAAGTAGACTGAAGTGCCAGCCGTACACAAGGTAGTACATGAACAGCTGCTTACAGATTTTCCTATACTGCTATCAGTGTAGTTATGCAAGACAAAGGTATTTTTTTAAAAGGTGCTACATATTCACCTCTCAGCAGAGATTACAGGCTAAGGGATGAGGAAACACTGATACTTCCTTTACAATGAAAAACTGCTCCCTAAATCCCGGAAGAAAAAAAATCCCTTCACTACTCTCTTGGCAGTAGTTAAAGGGTTAACAGTGACTACAAATTAAGTTGTGCCTGTAAGTGCATGCAACAGAGACACACATATGCACATACAGACTTCATTTACACTCAGCCCATAATCAAGTCAGCCCCACTGTCCTCCATTTCTCTGCCAGTATCTGCAGTACAGTAAGAACAGGAAAAAGGAACAAAGTTTCTGGTTTTCCTATCTTAAGAGCACTATGAGATTTAGGTTACTTAAAACATGAAGGAGGCCTAAATATGCAGCCAGCTCCCCGGGGTTTGGTTTGTATGCAGCTATCCATGGTTTTAAGAATGCATCAGCCTATAGAAAGAATCCAAGCTTCTTATACATGGATTATTACACTGAAGCATTGCTCAGGTAGCTGAACACTACATTTCACAGCCTTAGTTATTCTAGCATTACAAAAATGCCACAGCTATTCAATCACTTGCACTGAATTTTTTTTAGCACAGTAAGTTTCTTTCAAATATGGAAGGAAACACTTGTTTAAGAAATACAGCCACCAAGCAACTGCCTGTCTTGTACAGAACTCACCTGTTCATTTTTCCAGATACATCAGTATCATTCATGAAACACTCAATATTTAGGGGAATGTCTGTGCTATTTGAACTCATCAGTTTCTTCAGCTTCTCACATTCCTGATACAGACGAAGAAGAGCTCGAACTTTTGCTTTTGGATCCAGTTTGTACTTCGATTTTATTTCTGCACAGAAGTAATCTACCAGCTTTCCATCAAAGTTTCTTCCACCTAGGAAAGGGTCAAATGCTGTGCCAAGCACCTGGTTTGAAAGAACATAATTATTTAGCCTTATACTCAGGAAAAGTCAAATGCAATGCAGTCTTTCAAAATCAGCAAGCCTTTGCTTCACGAAAGGTTGGGGACAAATCAGCCTATCTTCAAGTGCACAGGCTTAAGCACTTCTGTCAACCACAGCAGCCAATAATTGCTCTTCACTTTTACAGTGTAAGACTAAGTAACTGGGTGACAATCCTAACCATCCAGTCTTAACCCATACACACAATCATTTAGATAAAACTGATTATAGCCATTATACTGTAGAACTTACATTGGTGTATTGCAAAGAATTTACAGCCTCTATTTGAAACCATCTTAATGAAATGAAGGATACTGATAAAAATTTTCACCTTTTGACTTTTTACCACTCCCCATGCATTAAATACTTCCCAAATTTTACAACTAAGGCAGTTTTATAGGCTATTTTATTGTAATGTCTGATTAACCCTTTCATTTTCATTTAATCTTACTACCTTTAGTTTACTCTTGTTGAATGCACAGGCTGACACTTGAAATGCAGAATGCCCCATATCAACAAACACAACTATTCGTGGCTTCTCTTCAGGAGCTGGAAGGTCTTGCTTATAAATTCCGTAATTCAGAGCCACTGCAAGAAAAAAGTCATATTATCCATGCAATCTCTAGCAAGTCTCCAATTGCATGCCATCACAACCCTTTGAATATTACACTATAGGATCAAGAACAACCAGACAAATCCAGACATACACCTACACAAGGTCTTACCTACATGGAGCCCTTATTCTGTTAATATGTTTTAGGATCTGAGAAGCGTAACATCCTTCCGCAGTCACATACATGCTCTTGAAGTGTTTAAGCAGGCAAAAATAAGCAACAAACTTGATCTGTTTATTAACAACTTTTTTTTTTTTTTTGCTTTGCATAGTAACCAAAACCAAAGCACCTTTAGAACAAAACCCAAACTCAGTTTTGTACTTACAAAGAGTACCTCCCAGGCATGAAGGTTTTGCCTGAGAACAGTATAAAGGGTCAGCAGAGGTTACACAAGGCAAGAACCTCAGCCTATGCAGAATTAGGAGGGACAGACAGTTCATGAAGTGCATCAGAAGTGTAACACAGAAGCCAGTGGGACATCACACAGGAAAACACAGGATAAAGAAATCATAAGACAAAACACAGCTTTGTAGCAATGGATAGCAATGTCAAAGCTAGGCAAGAAGCTGATGCAGTAACTGAATATAAACAAAACCCTAGAGAGTCTTCGCTACATGGTTAAGTAGGAAAGGCTGAGATTTTGGCATGAGATAGAATGTGCAAGAACGTACATTTGTGTGTGACCGAAATAATCCCAAGATGAAGATAACAGCCAGGATACCAAGATTATCAGGCAAGAGAACTAGAGCCTTATGGTCAAAAGGAAGGCTGGGAATATGTTTTACATTATTCCTTCAAAAGGAAGGCTGGGAATATGGTTTACAATCAACACTGACATTCTCTCACTTCAGGAGACAGCAACACCAACTCCCAACAGCTTCTCACATCAAATGCACTAGTTCCATACCATGTGGAACAAGGACAGTCAAGTTTCCCACTGATCAGACACTTGGGATTTACAGATTCTGATGCTTAACATAGAGATCCCCTGCAGTTGGTGCACTCATTCTGAGTGGATGCTTTGGGGTCTATAAAACCCCAGTACCAGCACACATTAATCCCTCCCACAAGCAGTCATTGAATTGTGGTCAATTAAAGCCAGAAGCTATTTCACAAAATATATCTGCTATATCCTTGAGATCTAGATTTGACTGAAATCATGTATTGGTCTGTTTCACGTAACATTTTTATCTCTGAGCAAACTGAACGCATTGCCTTTATTTCCAAGCTAAAAAATAAATTCATGGACTTGCTAAGTCCCAGCAGAATTTGCCTTTCATTGAAAACAAATAAGCAACTAAGTATTTTTTCTTTTATGCCCTACTGTACTTTAGGACCTCTTCCCCAGAGATATAATCAAAGACTCTTACATTTAAAATATCAGAAAAACTTGGATGGCACTCATTAGCTTTGCAAGGTAAAGAAAACAAAATCAGACATGCTACAGGCTACCCAGGAAAAAAAGGCTGCTGGTGCTAAGGATGGGAAAGAGCTGTATGCTTTTCTGATGGCCTGATACCGTCTGACAAAAAAAAAAGGAAGTGAAAAATGCCTTTCTTGCAAGACCTAGGCCTTTAATTAGCTTGTATTGCAAGAGGTCATCTCTGAATTGGGTGTGAAGGGTTACTTCTGTTTTAATACAGAAAGAGGTTGGAAAGGTACTCCGTGGGGACTGCTAAGGTCATAAATACACACCCCACACCTCCCCGGTAAATTAACATTAAGAGCAACAAGCTTTTAGAATGTTCATCTCATGTCTGATCTTTCAAGTCAGTCCTGTTTCTTAAAGTAACTAAATGCACCATCCATCACACCTTTCATTTGCAGAAAACTGCCATTTTACCCTACTTACCTGCTGTCATGTCATTCATTAATCTAAGACAATTTAATCCAACAATCTGAGCTGCATCTAGAAGGGACCTCCTTTCAGCATCTGTGAAAAATGATGGAACCTGAAGGAAGAAAGAATGAGAAGTTACTTTCAGAAAATGAGACATCGCACTGTTTATTTGAAAATATTAATTTAAAAAACATATTTATCTCTCCTCTTCAAGGAAGACACTCCATCACTGCAAGTCTTCTGACATGCAACTACTACTGTACTGAATCAAGACTTTAAATATTCTATTCAACCAAGCTGAACTGGAATTAAACAAGAGGAATACGTTCTTGAAAATTTGCTACAGAACTCTAGCATTGGCATTGGAAAGTGACCTTTGATCCCCCAGGGACAGAATCTACATCATTAGAAGACACTTTTCAGGTATTGACTGGAAAACAATCTCTTCTAATAATGGAATTAAACATTCCTAGATAGAACATGTGACAGTCTTATTCAAAGACCCATTGAGAACCCAGAGACAGATGTTATTTCATGCTCAGCCTTTCTAATGGAATGACTGTTCTGTATCTGAGGTAATCTTCTGTGCAGTCATAAATTGAAAACCAAATTAACTTACTGAGAGGATAGGATGCACATAGGCAGGACAGAAACTAAGGTTTTCAGCTGCTACAGGGCAAACTTCAACAAGCAAAGGTGTCTATATTTAGGTGTCCTTATTTTATATTACTCATTAAAATGAGTAATTAGTGTGCTTAGTCATGGAAGCAAACTGCAGCAGAATGGTATATACCTGGATCCCAGAAATGCTCTAGGTCTGAAAGTACAAAAGTCTCCAAGAGTGTAAGTTAATGAAGTGGGTCAGTGTCTGGAATACAGAAGTGGCCCTGGGATTTCTTTAAGCCAAAAGCTCTAAAGCTAGTTAGGATTAATCCCTTTCTAAGTGCTTATGCAGTGTTCTTTTTCACTCTACACGAACAGAAACAAAATGTGCTCAATAGCTGAAGTTAAAAGACAATGTCCCTGTGCACTACAATTACTTACAGAAATAACACAGTCTGTTACTGGCTTTTTCAGGTTACTCTCTGCTGTCTCCTTTAATTTAGTCAATAACATAGCTGAAATCTGTTCCACACTAAAGATATGCTCCTCATCCATGTACATGACCTGGATAGAAGAAATAGGTAAAATAGCTACATTATTTCAACTGAAGGAAAAATTACTTATGTTTAATGTTGGTTGATACACTGCTAATAACTCTACTAACGATGACATGCTTAATTATTTCACTCTAGAACTTCACTTTCCAATTTAATTTACCAGTTGAGTGTCTACAGAAGCAAGAATTCCATGTTCAGACTTACAGCAGCAATAACCATACGAAGTCTACAGACAAAGAAAACAGCTAGGAAGTAACTTAAAAGGTGGCACAAGTCTAAATTGTGACTAAAGCTAGACATGATTACACCACATTATTCCAAAGAAGTAAAAAAAACTATCAATTTTCAAACTGCTGAACACATTTGCTCTGCAAAAAAGTCATTTGTTGCTCCCTTACCAAGAAATTATTTGAATCACCATTTTAGTGTGTAACAAAATAAATGGCAATGAAGAAGTGAAGGAATGTTACAACTGATTCTTGAAAATAGTTCTTGCCTTTGATTTTCAACAGTCCAACTTGGAGAAAAAAAAACAAAAACCAACAAACAAACCAACCCCAAGCATTTCAGTTTTAACAGAAAAACTGTTCTCTAAATATCTCAGTATTACTGCATGTTACTTAAGTTTTTACCAGTTAAATAGAAAAACACTAATTTGTTCTCCAAATAACAAGTAGCACTGTCTCCCAATATTAGACTCTCATATAGTAAGACGCCTACACGCACTATAATTAAAAGAAAACATTCATTTCTGCCTGATTTTACCTGTTAATTTCACAAGAGTACAGACAGCATAAGAAAAAGTATCTCCTCCTTTGTAAAGCTTGACTGCTCTTCCAGTCAATGTATCATCTGTACATCATTAACTGTATCATCTCCTCTCTGATCTATTCATTACCTAGGCTTGATCTATACTGAAATTTTGGGGCATCAGTTCAAGGTATGGAAAAAAGCAGCAAACTAAATTCACAGCACTAAGCTAGGGTCTTCATTAGTGAAACAGCGCTGCCTGTTATGCCAGCAAGGCCTCATTATCAATATTTTTGTATACTGCTGTAAATGAATATGCTGTTATTTAACTGTACCTATTCCAAGAAATGCTGATATTGTATCAGCAAACTCCTTGAAATGTAAGCAATTTGTACCTGTAACATGATACAAACTGGTTTTGAACATCTTTTGCAAGTAACTTATACCAGGCAGTCCACCAAAGACAGACATGTCACTCATTTACAGCAATTATTCTAAGAGTTCCTGCTACTTTACAAGGAATTTGTAACCATGTAATTGGATTGTTGCAATGCATTCCACACAAGAATGACAAAAAAGTTAAGTCTGAAGTAAAACCATACAACCTCATAATTATGTTAGCAGTGTTTTTTCTGGGATGTTTTGAGATGGATGTGCAATTTGCCAACAAGGAAGCTCACAATTCAGCAATTACTTGCAAATGAACCTTAATTTGATAGTTAACATCTGCTATTTCAAGATGAAGCTGTCTATTCATACAAAAGCTCTTCTTTAACAGAAGGGTTAAAGAAAACCTTCAGGGTAATTAAAGGAAACCTGTATTTTCACGACTAGGTGCTGAAGTGTAAACTTTTAAATTTAGCTATAAAACCCCAAAATATATACTGCAAATTTACCTTTACTCCAACTCCACCGTTCTTCATAGGAACCAAATCATAGCTCAGCTTCTCTTTTTCCTTTTGAACAAAAGGATCATTAAATGCACGGCCATGGAATCTCTTGAAGTTAGAAACTGTGTTATGCGCATGAGTAATTTGCTGTAAAGAAAAACAGGGAATTTAGAAGTCCATTGTTAATCAACCTGCAGAGTTCAGTGCTGGTCTGCATGACCCCAAGCATAAGTCGTGTTTTAAGCCAGCTGCCTGTTCAATTGTCACATGTTTATACAACACCTGCAGTTACTCTCTGGCTCTTATATGAGCTCACTACTACAGAAGATTATACAAGTCAGAGATACAGATACTTAAAGACCATTATATATTAATGATTACAAGGATTATAGAAGTATCTCTAAAACCTCGAAGCAATCAGAAGAACAATAAGAGGATCTTTAGTATCTAGTACTATAGTCACCTAATTTAAAATCATAGAACTGTTAAGGTTGGAAAAGACTTCTATGATCATCAAGTCCAATCATTAATATAGCACTACCAAGTCCGCCACTAAACCATGTCCCTAAGCACCACATCTACAAGTCTCTTAAATACACCAGGGATGGCAATGCCACCACTGCCCTGGGCAGCCTGTTCCAATGCTTGACAACCCTTTTGGTGAACAATTTTTTACTAATATCCAATCCAAGCCTCCATGGAGCAACCTGAGGTAACTTCCTCTTGTCCTATCACCCATTAGCTGGGAGAAGAGAGAGATATCCACCTCTATACAACCTGTCAGGCAGAGAGCCAGAAGGTCCCCCGAACCTTCTTTTCTCCGGGGAAACAACCTCAGTTCCCTCAGCTGCTGCTCACAGGACCTGTTCCCTAGACCCATCACCACCTTCATTGCCTATCTCTGAACCCACTTCAGCACCTCAGTGTCTCTCTATAGTGAGGGCCCAGAACTGAACACAAGATTTGAGGTGCAGCCTCACTAATGCTGAGCACAGGGAGACAATCACTGCCCTGGACCTGCTGGACGCACTATGTCTGATACAGACCAGGATGCCATTGGCTTTCCTGGCCACAAGCTGGTTCATGTTCAGCAGCTGTCAATCAGCACTCCCAGGTCCTCTTGCACAGAGCAGCTTTCCAGTCACTCTTCCCCAAGCCTGCAGCGTTGCACGGAGTTGCGTAACCCAAGTGCAAGACCCAGGACTGAGCCTTGTTAAACCTTACACAGCTGGCCTTGGCCCATCGAGTCAACATATACAGATCCCTGAGAAAACCTTCCTACCCTCCAGCAGATCAACACTCCCAGCCGACTTGGTGTTGTCTGCAAATTTACTGAGGGTGCACTTGATCTCCTTGCTCACATGATTTACAAAGACACTGAACAGAACTGGCCCCAGTACTGAGCCCTGGGGAGCACCACTGTGACAGGCTGCCAACTGGATTTGACCTCCTTTCACCACCACTCTTCTGACTTGTCCATTCAGCCAGTTTTTTACCCAGCAAAGACTATACCCATCCAAACCATGAGTAGCCAGTTTCTCCAGGAGAATCCTCTGGGAAATGATATGCAAGGCTTTACCCTAAAGTTGAGGTAGACAGCATCCACAGTCTCTCTCATCCACCAAATGGGTCACCTTCCAATAGAAGATGAGGCTCACCAAGCAGAACCTGTCTTTCATAAACCCATGCTGACAGGGCCTGATAACCTCATGTGCCATGTGATAGCACTCAAGATGATCTGCTCCATAACCTTCCCCAGCATTGAGGTCAGGCTGACAGTCCTGTAGTTCCCCAGATCCCACTTCGACCCCTTGTGGATGAGCATAACATTTGCTGCCTCCAGTGCACTGGGTCCTCCCCAGTTACCCAGGACTGCTGATAAATGATGGGAAGTGGCTTAGTGAGCACTTCCACCAGCTCCCTCAGTACCCGAGTGCATCCCATCTGGCCCTAATAGACGTGTGTGTGACACAGTGGTGTATCAGGTCACTGACCATTTCCCTGTGGACATGTGGCCTTCATTCTGCTCCCTGTTCCTGTCTTCCAGCTCAGCAGCTGGGTACTCAGAGAACAACTGGTATTACTATTAATAGTAATTATTACTGCCACACCAAGGCCCTTTCACCCACTCTGATCACCAGCACTCCCCAACAGCTTTCTCCCTGAGGGAGCAGGGGGACAGACACAGGGGAGAGCCGGGTTTGGCCATGTCCATGCCAGGACTGATCCCATCAGCTGCTCTAGCCTGAGCCACAGGCTTCTGGTGTCTCTCAGAGATCCCCAGAGATCCCCTAGTTCAGAAAGCCCCCATGCACCTCATTGGAGTGCTCTGCTGCCAACTGTACTGGCACCGGAGCTGCTCAACTCAGCATCTGCATGACAGAATTCAAAAAGTTAAAGACACAGCCAGCTCCCAAGTAGCTGCAGTGCTTGTAAACTGTCACTCCAAGCCCAACCCCCTCATCCCATTATATTAACAGCAAACAGCTGCTTTCACAGTTACTAAGTTCCTAACTAAGCCTCCCCATACATTTCACTATGTACTTTTTCCCCCTGAGCTACTTTTAAACCATGTCATTCCCTCTGGTTCATATTCACCTACCAGCTACTCAAACTCTTGCACCAGACTGAAGGATTCAGTGCACAAACAGCAAGAAACATGCAACTCTTTTGGCAACAATGTCAGCTTAAAGTATATACTTAAAGTACATCCACAGAACCCGCTGACCTAGAGAAGCATTTTTTATCAGGAGTACAATGCAAACCAGAAATTAGACAACTAGCCTCGCCCTAAAGAGATACTGCCAGCATTTCAGAGCAGAATGAATCCTATTCTATTGGAGAGAAGCTACAGAAGTGCATTGTTCTCTCCAGAATAGGCAGGCACCATGAGAATGCGTAACTAAAATCATGACCATCCATCCAGATAAGATTTCTAGCATTCACTACTCTCAAAGGAAAGCATCAGTTTCTTATTGCACACAATTTTCCATCATGGAACTGAAAACCTCAAGGTACATCAAGCTCCCTGACAAAGAAGCAGACCATACCCGTGCTATTCAACGTACTTTCAGAAAGGTCTGTATGTGGCAAGGAAGATATCACACCCAAATTCACTACTAGGAATAATCCTTGGTCTAACTGGCAAACAGCACTCAGCAATTATTAGTAAGAGCATGAGTTAGTACAGGCCAGAAATCATGCCAGGAGCTATTTCAGTACTTCAATGCAACAGAGTATTTAGGTTCCTGTGTCCAAGATCATTTCCCAAGATGGTTTCATTTATTTTTATAGCCATAACTTCAGAGTACTTCAATTTACGTAATTCACAGCTGTATTGCTAAAGAGCATAGAAACAAAAATTATTGCCACAGTGGTCAGAGAAGCACAAACACTCTAGTACCTTTTATAGCCTAATTTAGAATTAACCTCAGAGCCTTTTCTAAGAGAACAACCCTCAGGTATTTTTAGCTTAACTGTATGTCATTAGGTCTGCAGCATGCTTTGGTACCTTCCCACTTAGTCACAAAACCAATGAAAATTACAGTCTGTTAACTAACATCCGGTTCTTAACTCCAGTGATACAGACTTACCTAAAGAAAATAAATTCTCTGAAAATGCACCCCAACAGCAGCTCCTCAAGTGATAAAGCAAGAGAGCACCTCTGAGCATCAATGAGCTCTCTCACACAATCACACTGCTGAAGGCACCAGTCAAAATATTTTTGCTTTTTCTTTTGTTATAGGGAGGGAGTGTGCTGGGGTTTGGTTTTTCATTATTATTAGTTCTGTTTGTTTGTTGGGGTTTTTGCCTTTTATTAACCAAGAAACTTGCTCAAATAAAACCTGTGATCATTTTACTCCTGCATTTTAGCAGCTATTACATCCTAGGGCACTGAAAACACAACTCACAGTCATCCATGTCAAGAAATTTCTACCTTTAGAAATCAAAGAAACAGGATTTATATCTCAAGTGGTCAGCCAAATCAGCCCAATTACAGCAAGAGGAATAAATGTTCTGCTGTCTTTTACAATTTTAAGTATCGCATATCTTTCTTCTAGTAGAAATATTTGGTTTCAATAGCTAGGCCAACCAAGCATAAAAGAGACAGTACAGTAACACATTATAAAGATTAGCCTGACGAACTGGAGTCACAGGTGTTTATCACTGCAAATGCATGCTTTTAAATGCAATTCAAGATATAAACTCTACTTCACTTTCAGTTTACTTCATATGTTCAATGGCACTTACTAGAATAATCTAACATTACTGGAACACACCCAAGAGTACACAGGATTCAGATCACTTGCTGTTTTGAGTAACAACTCATTTCTGCACACTGATGAATCATACTAGTTTCCAACTTGAAACTGGAAGCAGTCTAATAACAAAAGCAATGCTAAACTTACATTTCAGGAAAATATTATATAAACACATGCATTGACTTTATTACTCCAAATATTAACTGTGATCAAGTGTATGTGTGCTTGTGAAGATATAACCTATTTGCATTGCCTTGTGTAATTAAAATTAAGAGGGGAGCTATTACAGTGGGGGGGAAGTCTTTTCGTACTCTNATAAACACATGACTTTATTACTCCAAATATTAACTGTGATCAAGTGTATGTGTGCTTGTGAAGATATAACCTATTTGCATTGCCTTGTGTAATTAAAATTAAGAGGGGAGCTATTACAGTGGGGGGGAAGTCTTTTCGTACTCTCTCCATGGAAACCCACTGCAGTCCTTTTACTACAGAGATCCGCACAGGCCAGCGGGGGCTGCACGCTCGGCCTCCACTGGCAGCAGTTATGTAACAATCTACCACAC
Organism: Agapornis roseicollis; assembly: GCA_002631895.1. Taxonomy (NCBI): domain Eukaryota; kingdom Metazoa; phylum Chordata; class Aves; order Psittaciformes; family Psittacidae; genus Agapornis; species Agapornis roseicollis. The sequence continues at coordinate 33,024 of NDXB01005125.1, forward strand.
AATACCTACCGGTTTATTTAACCATTACACTTAGTTATTTCACGACTTATCAGAATTAAGCTGTCCTTGTAAGCTGAAAATGCTACTTTTCATGAAGAAAAGATTCTATCTTTCATTAACACTTTCATCAGAGGAAAATAAAACCAACCCCTAAACCCACCACAAAAAGCAGAACTAAGGACTTTCACCTTCAAAACAGAAGACTGTAAGGTACTCAAGCAGCTTTAACAATCTGAGCCAAGACTCTCCCTTTGCATCCAGTTCTAACAAATTATACACAGCATTTAATATTTTTTCCCTCAAGTGCAAGTAAAACCCTACATACAACTACTAGGAAAAGAAATCTGATGATCTGAAGCTGTCAGAAAAGGAAAGTGTTCAACTGGAAAATATAAACACAAATGAAAGAGCACAGTAATGGTCTAGTAAAATCATCCTGCATCCCTCTGGGTGAAGCATGGCAGCATAGTACATTTCTCAAATAAAAGGCTTGACAAGGAAAACTAAATTTTTTGTTTCAACTAGAGCGGACAACTCTCTTTACACCCAGTGGCACTTCAACAGTTTGCACTGGCCAATTCACTGTTGCAGTCAAACAGCAGAAAACGACCTACCTGGTTTTTAGCCGAGACACCAATAGCTCTGTTTTTGGATCCAAACGAAACCACCGATCTGAAAAGAACAACAGGCTAATTAACTCAGTGCTGACAATGAACGTGGCTGAGGGCTGTCATGGATACATTTTCTCAATTGCAAAGTCTTTCTGCTTAAGTGCCATTCGTCCAGCTTGTGCCAAAACGGTACAACAGGGATCTTATCATCTTCAGGCCTTGGCTCGAATCCAAGACTCCTCACAAAGATTCGTGAAAACAGTTAAACATGAAAATAACAATTCAGAGCTCGCACCCCGTCTACGTCCTGCTCATCTCTGCTTGGCTGCTCATAACTTCACAACTAACTCCTGCTTTGAGTCAGAGGCTTTCTCTACCCGACCCCATACTGCAGAACTGCCCGGGACAGCTGCAGCCCACCCGAACGCGGAGAGACAGAGCCGCGTGTGTGCTGTCCCCATGTCCCATTTACACCAGGCTGCCCCGGCGGGGATTCTCCCCGCAAACGCCGGCTTTGCCTCACCATTACAGGAGAAATCTTCCCACCGCGGATCAGTCTCGTATCCATGCCCGTACCCACAAGATACATTCCTGTCCCGACTCGGGGGAACGGGATCCCCGCAGTGGAACATCGCTCCCCCCAAACTCCCTTCCCTCCCCCTCCCCACTGAAGCTTCCAGCACCTTCCAGCGGGGGCCCTCCACCAGCCACGGACGGGTTGCCCCCCACCCACGAAGGAGTCCCCCCGGCGCATCCCATCACCTCCCCACCCCGAACTCCTCACTCACGGCGTGCAGCGGTCGCTGAACTCGTTGGCCAGAGTCTCGATGCCGCCGGCCCGCGCCACAGCGATGTAGCAGCTCTGGCAGCCCAGGTCAAAGCCCACCACGGCCATAGCCCCGCCGTGGGGGGAGAGGGAGAGATCCCTGTCCCGCTTTGTCTCAGCTCAGCTCGCTGCTGGCGCTGCTGCCGCCAGTACGGCGCGCGGGCGGGAGGGGCGGGAGTGGAGCAGGCGCCGCTGCTTTAAATATGACAATGAGACGAAGTTTCCAGAAACTGCGGCAACCACTCACCGGCTCCACGTGCGGCTTCCGCTTCCGCCTTCGGCCGCGTTCTCGAACAATTCCCGCCAATCGGCGCCGCCGCTTCCCCGTGACGCGCGCCGTTGTCGTGGCGACCACGGACGCCGCCGACGCCACTAAGGGGAGGAGGCGGTGCGGAGCTGCGCCTGCCCAGTTAGAGTCGGTCTGGCAGGGGCGGGGTCAGACGGGAAGGGGGTGGGGGTGTCTCCTGCCTCCCGGTGGTTGCAGTTTAAACGGCTCCTCAGCGGCATGGCGAGAGATCTTGGGCTGGCTTTTCAGTGCGCTGCTCCGGTTCCGTCGCATGCCCTTTCCAGCCCGTCTGCTCGCCTCCTCCCTTCCGCTGTTGCTCCTGAGGGGTGGCGGAGCTTTTCTCCGGCCCCGGGGTCGCCCGAGAGTGGGCGTGGGGCCGGACTAGTGGAGAGCAGAGCCCTGCTGCTGCTTGCTGGCAGAAAAAGTGCTGGATGGGGAATGGTAGTGACTGTGCGGGCTCTGAGGTCACGTACGCGCCTGTAGCGCCCGCTCTGCCGTGGCGGGGCGGAGCTAGCCCGGGTGTAGCCGCGGGTGGCGGGGGAAAGGCTGAGCCCGGGTGAGCGGCACGGAGGAGCAGAGCTCGCCAACCCATGGAGGGAGCGCCATGGCGCAGGGGCTGGATGAGGAATTGCTGGGGCGCAGGGATGGTGCCGCGGTGCTCTGCTGTCCCGTGGTGCTGCCTAGCGCTACTGGTAAGGAACTTGCTTTTTGCTGAGCCTTTACGTGAGGCAGAGTGGAAGAGCAGCTACCCGTGACAATACACTGAGGAGTACACTGTAGAGCCGACTATCACATTGTTACGGGTTTCCCCCCACTATGCTGTTGGGATGCTCTTATGGCTAGCAAAAAGTAACAGCACAGGTTAAGTACATTCATGCTACGGATCATTTGGTCTTCTTAAGAGGGCTTTTATCTCTGTCCAGTGCCACAATCTGCTATAATATAAATGTCCTGTTGCCTTGTAGCTGTCTAGTTATGTCTGTTCAGTACTCCATCCCCTGCTACAGAAAGACCTTAATCTCCTGTATTTTGTTATCAGAGGCATGGCAGGCACAGATCTTGATCTTTCTTGTCAGTGGTGTGTTTGTTAGATGCTGCACTTCTGGTCCTGGCTGTTAGAATGGAAAGAGATACTTGCATTCAGAATCCTTAGTGGCCTTATGTAGAAGAGGCAAAACATAAGTAATTTGCCCCTACTTACTTTCCAGGTACTGTGCTGTACCAGGCTATCTTTCCTAAAGCTTCACTTCTGAGTTGGGTAATAATCAGCTCTGTGTTGGAGCTTGACCCCTCCTGAGTATATATAAGGAGGAACTGGTTCCCTAAAACAATGCTTGCCTTTTTCAGAAGAACTACACACCTGAAAAATCCACTGAGAGCAGTGTGTGACTAGCTGAGGATCCAACTTCTGACTTCAGAACGAGCTGTCAGGTTGGCCAAGCAGTAGCGTCTGCATATATTGATGAGGCTTTCTGTCTCTCCTCAATATGGTAAATATTCCTGATAATGCATTTCCCATTAGTGACTGTTTAAAAAATTCTGTTGTGGCAATTTATGAACATACAGAGTACTCGCTAGTTTAAGTGTCACTGTAGATGATGAAAGTAGATACCGAACATTCCTTTTGCTTTTTCTGTTTTGCTGTACATCGTTTATCCTTGAATAGAAATAAGTAGAACTTGACTGTTTGCCCAGATTTGCAGCAGGTCTCTAAAGGGAGAAAAATGTTAAGCTCAGCAGTGAGTTTGCAAGTTACTCTACTGGCACCATCTGTCTGATGGCGCATTACAGTGTTGTGCAGTGCAGTGGTGGAGCTTCAGTGAACTGCGATCCCAGCATAGGAGTAGTTGTTTCTCCAGTGGCATAGAGCAGAAGTACATGTTGATAGTGACTTGTTATCTGTGAGGTCAGTTTCCACTGTGGAACTGTAAGTGGTGGTGAGGGTTGGGGAAGAGTAAAAGGGAGGTAAGAACTGGTGAGCAATGTAACAGTGGTAAGATGCTTGCTTCAGATGGTCCCTAAGGTGGGGCCAGGGGCAGCTGAAACAATGGTGAGGGCCCTTCTGAAAGAGTAGCTGATGCTACCTGTTGCCAGCAATTCTGGAAGATGGAAACACTGTGGCTGTGGATGCAGCCCCTGTGTCACCAGGAAGTGCTCTGTGGGAGAACAAGTTTGGCCATTACAACGTGAGTAAAAGCCCTGTTTTCCATCACTGATAAAAGCCAACAAACATAAAATCAAAGAGCCATTTCAGTCAGCACAGCATGCAGCAGTGGCAATGTCAAGTCCTGTGGCTGAGCACTGGATCAGGGTGGATCTGGGGATTCCCAGATCCAGGAGGGCCTGAGCAAAAGCTAAGAGACCTGACAGGAGCCAGCAGTGAGGCTGACCTGGCTTGAGCATTGTCAGGAGCAACTGCAGCAGATTTAAAGGGCCCTGGGGAGCACAAACAACCAGGAAATGGCACAGCAGTCTGCACAGGAGGGTGCACAGGAAGGGCCCTCCACCCCGCTTGTAGGCCCACAGCCCAGAGAAGTGCTCTGCCAGAATGGGGGTCACTGTCCTCGCAATTAAAACCAGGGTTTTGACAGAGAAAGCTCCTGAGATACCTGAAGCTTCCACCCAGATGGAGCTGGTAAGGAAGGAGACTTCAGTACAGGAGGTAGATTGCAACAAGTGCTCAGTCCTTCTGCAGAAAAGGAAGTACCTGCACAAGGTGGGCACAGGCTGATGATCTGTTGTGTCAGGTGGCTGAGTAGCAGAAAGCAGTTAAAAGGGTGTGCAGTAGTAGAAGGGCTAGTTACAGATAGATGGATGGTTTCAGAATCATGCTCCTGTGGCAGACAGCACAGAGAATGAGGCACCTTGGACCCTGGTGACCCACAAAAGCATGATTCCAGTTCAGTCCCACCTTCCAGCATTATAACCAAAAGCAGATACGAAGCTTTAACAGCTGTAGACACCCATGAGCCAGGTCTGCAGAGAGAACTGTACCAGCATGATTAGTGCTCATGATGAGTGACTGGTAAGGGGCACTGAGGCACCCATCTGTCACCTGACAGGAGGCACATGAAGTGTGCTACCTTTGGGAGCTAAGGTCTGAGGTATTATGAGTGGGTGCCACAACTCGTCAAGAGCACAGCCAACTACCCACTGCTACTCGTTCATATGGGCATGCATGACACCACAAGCTGGAACTTGGGCAGAATCAAGGAAGACTGCAAAACCCAGTGGGTGGAAGCAGAAAGTATTGGTGTCTGCGTTATCTTTTTCCTGTCTTACTAGTGAGAGGAAAGGGTGCAGCCAGAAATAGATGTATAATGCAAATCTACTCTGGCTTTGCAACTGGTGGTGCCAACCACCTTAAGTGCGTGTATAGCTGTAAGAGATACTCTTGCAACCTCTCCTGGGAAAGCTGCATGCTTATTACCTCTCCAAGTGGAGACTCTGGGCATCATTCCTTTCTGAACTAGAGATAGGCAGGGTTGCTTAAGGACAGTTAACTGTCTTGTATGGGGGGTGGGGAGACCCTGTAACTATTGTCTGCTGGTGTTTACTTGTGTTGGAAGGCTTGTGAGCCCAGGAACTGTGATTACCAGTGTGCTGCCCTTAGGTTGTCACATCAGCATTTACTGAATGGCCATGTGATAGACATGCTAGTCTGATGCAAAATTTCTGTTAATGTTCTCCTTGGTAGCTGTCAACTCATCTGGGATCTTAATGCTGCTGGGAAGAAGAAGGTTCTGCTGTTCCTGCTTTCTCATTGTTCAGTGGGATATAGGATCCTTACACATGGATACTCTATTTCAACCTTTGTGTGTTGCAATGCATCAACTGTTGCAGCTTATTATCAGAATATAACGATTGCCTCATTTTTTAACTTTTTAAGGTTGTCTTGCACAGTTAAGATGATTGTTGCTCAGTCTACTCAAATATTCTATTTAGGTGTTTAGCTTATGGTAAATAAGGAGAAACTTTGACAAAAATTTATCTGTTGTTGTTGTAGTTTGAACCCAGCCAGGCAGCACGTTCAACCACTCAACCCCTCCTTCCTGCCCCCCCCCCCCCTTTCCCCCCC